>PVJC01006429.1:0-55013 GCA_004026665.1 Murina feae | reverse complement strand
TTTTTGAAAACTGCTGCTGTAAAAGGAAGCGAGAAAATGGGGTGGTAGCTGGAAGAGTTCATGGGATTTTTAAGGTTGGATATAATAAAGCATGGTGTCAAGAACTGTTTTTAAGGTAGGGGCCATTTTTATCCCCATTCTCAGGTGAAAAGTAAAGTTCTGAAAGTTAAGCAACTGGCTTAACTTGTGTAATGTCACAACGCTAGACAGTGACAGAGCCTAGATCCAATTTGTGGCCTGACTCCATTTCTGTTACTATGATTTGCAGGCTAATTAAAAACTAGAAAACATAAAAGTCATGTTTTTGGATAACATTAAAAAATTACCACAGCACTAATATCTTCAGATATTGATATAGTGAGGAAGAACAGGGTGAAATCAGCAGGGTTATAACAGAAAGCTTGGTTTTGCATGCTAGGAACTACCTGTTTTATCACAATAGAATGATGCACACCAAATTCACTTCAGTAAGCTTGACATTAAAAAGTGGCAATTTTATATAGTATTGTTCTATAGATGCTCTTATGCCTACCTTGCTTTTTTTGAGGTCAAAGCTTTATTTTCATTCAGTTTTCTTCCACCACTTTCTATGTCAAAACATACATGTACTTCAGTGAGTTATTTCTATACATGTCACATATAATACATGCATATAGCATTAAACAATTTAAAAGTTCCTTTTTTGACCCCCTACCAATAGACTAGTTTATATCAAAATTTTCAAAAATCCTCATTTACTAGCCAGGTTCTTAAGACATTACTTAATAGAAAACAATTATTTATTAGGAAAACAAAAAAATGTAGATAAAACACAACCATTTTATTTCTCAGACTCACAGCAGAACTTTAAGTAGGAAGATGATATTTATCTTATACCAAAAAAATGAGTAAGAAGGTAAAAACATTTAAATGATTTGTTTAAGAATACAAAAAAATCAGGTTAAGAAGAGGGGGATTAGATACCAACTGTAATTAAGCTGAATCAAATCAATTACTATAATATACTTGTTGCTTGAAAGTCATTTAATAATTTTACTGTCTCCTACTAACCAAATTAAGAACCCCAACATGTAACTGAGAGAGCTATATAAGATATTAAATTGTTGGGGGATCCATATACAATTTAATATTTAATAAATGAAATACTTTGTACACATAACATTTCATTTTACAAATAATCTAAAAGCCAAAACATTATTTACAGAAAGTATGAGATTCAACTTGTGTTCTAAAAGGAAAAATACCTGTGGTATTCCTTGCACCATCTTTCCATGTATCTGGAGTGATAACAGTACCAAGTTTCTTTTCACCTGTTATAACAAGATAGTAAAAGTAAATCGAGTTAGTATTTACTATCTAAGAAATACATTTTATTCTCCAAAGTTCACAATGGTCTCAACAAACATATTATAGTAGGATCCTGTTAATGCTGGGGTCGGGGCCAGTGAACTGAGACTTAAGCTATTAACTATGATCAATGTATAACAGACTCTTAGTAAAATCTGTAGTATAATCTACTCTAATAAAGGAGTAATATGCAAATTAACATCACTCCAAGAAACCCAAGCCACGCCCACCAGCCAAGCCACACCCACCAGCCAATCAGAGCAGCTATGTGCAAATTAGCCATCAAAGATGGCAGTTAATTTGCATACACAGGAGAGCAAAGACTAAAGGGAGGGAGAAGCGGGGGGGTGGGGGGGTAGGGAAGCAGAGGTGGCAGAGATGGGAGTTGAGGGAGTTGAGGCGGCAGAGACGGGAGCCGAGACGGCAGAAACGAGAGCCCTGGCAGGCTTCGCTCCCTTCTCTGCTTTGCTCTGGCTCAGGAAGCCCTATTCTTGCAGGAATCTTCCTGCAACGGGCTACTAGTCCTATATAATAAAAGGCTAATATGCAAATTGAGCATACGGTGGAATGACTGATTGCTATGACACGCACTGACCACCAGGGGGGCAGATGCTCAATGCAGGAGCTTCTCTGGTGGTCAGTGCGCTCCCACAGCGGGACTGCCCCTCAGCCAGAAGCCAGGCTCCTGGCTGGAAAGTGCAGAGGGGATGGTGGAAGCCTCTCCCATCTCCGCGGCAGCACTAAGGATGTCCGACTGCCAGCTTAGGCCCACTCCCCAAGCCATCAGTTGGACATCCCCCGAGGGTGCTTGGACTGTGAGAAAGTGCAGGCCAGGCTGGGACCCCCCCACCAATCAGTGCACGAATCTCGTGTACCAGGTCTCTAGTAGGCTTATAATAGGCTTCCTCTGTACACTTTAAACAAACTAGGTAAACAAATCTGATAAATCTGTTCATTCCATAAATATTTACTAAACATCTATAAGCCTTTTATACCAAGTATAGACCATTATACAAAATACAGAGAAAAAACCCCTGATGAGTTAGATAAAGTTCTAAATTTCAAGGAGTTTTCTGGTTTCTCTAACTATAGTCCTTAACTTGGATTTTACCAGCGGATGTAGGAGATAACATGAACTAGATAAAACTGTACACAAACATTTTGTATATTCTCTGTATTTATAGATTCTGGTAAGAGTCTACAGCTTTCATCAGATTTTCAAAGGATTCACAGAAACAATAACAAAAAGTTAACCATTCAATTAAAATATAAGCTAAAAAAAAAGGATAATAATTGAGAGTTAAAACAATTTGAGAGTAACATACTAGGAGAAATACCATGGAGAAAGAAACAACCTGGCTAGGGAAATCCAGAAAAGCTCGGTGGGAAAGCTAATAGAGAGGGTATGTGGCAATGGGGGTATATAAACAAAACAGATTATGTTAATTAGACCTAAGAGGACTTGAAACTCTCACAGAAGAGTCAGATATGTCTAGCTTGGGGAAAAAGAGACTTGGGCATATGACAGTTATTTTTAAACATATAGACCGTTTGTGAGGTCAAAAATAAGAAATCTTCTAGATTGGCATTAGAATGACTGGGTGGCAACTATAGGGAGGAAAGACTCTTTTAAAAGCCAGTGAAGTTATATAGACTGCTTTGAAAGTGATGAGAATCTCCTGCCCCCTTGCCTCAATACTGTAGGTATTCTTGAAAAAAATCGCCAAAGCTATTGGGTGGGATACTGACTTCTGGTTGTCAGGTAAAATACAGGATGCCCAGTTAACTTTAAATTTCAGATATACAACAAATACTTATTTTTGGAAAGAATGTCCCATAAGTAAGTGCTTTGGGACAAAGAACTCCTTACAGTAGTAAAGAGCAGCAAACAGAACTAAGTCATAAATACTGCATGGAATATACTTATGCTCAAAATTAGTCATTATTTACCTGAATTTCAAATTTAATCGGGCATCGGTATTTTTATTTGCTTAAATCTGGCAAATATTGAAGTGACTTTTTTTGTATTTGTTGAATATTTTAATAACAGAAAATTTAATAAGTTTTTACTTTTATTTTTAAATCCTTACTTTACTGTGACATTTGGTTCCATTTTTGTAAAAACAACTTACTGCCCTAACCAGTTTGGCTCAGTGGATAGAGTGTCGGCCTGCAGACTGAAGGGTCTCGGGTTCGGTTCCCGTCAAGGGCATGTACCTTGGTTGCAGACACATCCCCAGTAGGAGCTGTGCAGGAGGCAGCTGATCGATGTTTCTCTCTCATCCATGTTTCTCTCTATCCCTCTCCCTTCCTCTCTGAAAAAAATAAATAAAATATATTTTTAAAAAAAACAAAAACAACTTACTACTTTTATTTTCAAGACCTAGCCTTACTGTTGGTATACCAATAAAACTTTATAACCCCTTTGGTAGAAGAGTTTCTAAATTTCTTAGGCTCAGATGCAATCCTAATAATATTATCTGAAAACGATGGCTCATTTGAGACTTCAGATGAGAGGCTGCAAGGTCTGTGGAAGGCGTTACCTACTGGAAACTGGCCACTCTTTCCATAAGGACAAGCTCTTAGTAATAATTTTTGCAATACTCAACCTTCTCCCTGAATAATTCACTGAATAGCCTAGAGAAAAACTTATAACCAAAGCTAGGCAAATGAGACACGCTTCTCCAGAATATCTGAATATTTAAAATGGAAGATGTAGGGACCAGGACAGGTTGGTAGGTGGGCCCTGTTAATGGCAGTGCTCTAGGGAGTAGATTCATGAGGACCCTAGAACTGTCTTAATTTCAGATATGTCATTCCTTCTTGGTTTCTGTGAAATGCCCCAACATCCCAAATATCCTTTTTAGTTAAAGAGCTATAATTAGATTCTGTTAATTGAAACCCAAAGAACCTTAACCAACAGAATATTGTAGAAAATGTACTGGGTAAGCAGGGTATCTGGGATTGTGTGTAGGATATTGCTTACTGTCTGAAAGACCTTAAGAGTTTGGAAAAATCAACCTAAAATGGCAACCAGGGAGACTCTCCCCACCTCACTGACACATTTTCCTTGACATGGCAAAGTCAGTGAGGAGAAGCAGCTTTGCCCTAATGCCAAACTGTATCACTGTTTTTCTGAGGACCACCTAACTTTCTCTTCCAGTCAAGTGCCAGGTGCCAAGTACTTTTCCTGGTTGTTGGTTATTGTCCAAATGGGAAACACCGTTGAATTCTGCTTCCAGACCACAACTGATTCCTGTTAGATTCAGTTCTTACTCCTGAAATCTAAACCCATCATGCCTCATCGCCCAGTCTACCTCTAGTTGGCAAGGTAATATAAAAAAATAAGACGTCTCATTTCTCTGAACTCGCACATTGCATTCACCACAATTAAACTGGATATGTTTTCACTAAATGGTCTAAAGAAGCAGGTACAATGAATATTGTCAGAAATGTTTTTAAAGTGGTGTGATTATTTACTACTAGTAATATCAAAACTATGTCCAGGATTATCTGAACTACTGATATTTGTACACATAATTTAAAGCACAGAAAGTGATTCTACAAAGTAATTTGATAAGATACTTGTGAAGATTATTTACACATTTCATGATTAAAATGCATTAAAATTAACGCACTGTAGAATCACCACCTGTAAAATCAACTGTGTTAATGCGTATTCAAGTCATTGCTCCCTTCTTCCTTTTTTATTTTTAATGTTTGAAGTATTACATATGTCTCCTTCTTCCCCCCCAGGACAAGCCCCCTCCGCCCCAGTGTCCGTGTCCATTGGTGATGCTAATATGCGTGCATACAAGTCCTTTGGTTGATCTCTTACCCACCCTCCCCCCGCTGCCTTCTCTCCGAGGTTGGACTGTCTGTTCAGGGTTTCTTAGTCTCTGGATCTATTTTTGTCCAGGAGTTTATGTTGTTCATTGTATCCCACATATGAGTGAGATCTGAAGTAAATTCATTCCAGCCTTGAGGGTCTGTGCGGTGAGGGAGCCTGTCAAGAAGCTGTATGGGATGATATTCTGGGCTGAGAGGAAGCAACGCAAATAGACAAAGAGGTACAAAAACTGAGACTATCCGGAATGCAAACCACATAGGACAATACGATCGTTGGGGTGGGGCAGGAACAGTCAAAGGGCAGGGTAGGAGGACAGAGCCTAGAACCAGAGACCTACGGCCGAACCAAAAGAAAAAGGGCAAAGTTCCCGGAGAACTCCAGTTAGGTTCTCCTACCGTCCTCCTCCCGCAAAAGCGACCCCTTAACTCACATTTTTCGCACACCATCCTTCCGCGACGGCTCCCTTAGTCGCAGCAGCAGGAGCAGCTTGAAAACAACAATACAAGCCAGGGCAGGACACCCCTTCCGGGTTACCACAGCCCACTTCCGGCCTCTCCGCCCTCCGTCCTCCGCCGGCCTCTCCAACACCTGGAAAGCCAAGGGAGGAACAAACTTAAGAGGGAAGGCGGGACTGCTTCCTTTGCCCGCCCCTCCGCTTCCGCGATTGGCTGTGCGGCCTCGGGTTTCCGCCCCATAGGCTGCGCCTGCGCAAAGACTCGCACCTGATGGTGGGAGGTGGTAGCTTCCCCTTCCCTTCGGCGGGCGGGAGAGTTAGGTAAGCCCCGCCGAACAGTTCGGCACGCGGGCCTCCGGGGGGGCGCAAGCAACCCTGCCAACCGCCCGAATGCCCGCGAGCCTCTGTGCCGCCGGCCCGCCCGCGCCACCCTTCCCGCGTGACCCGGGGGCTGCTCTGACGCCCCTGTGACTCTCCTGGTCTCCACCCCTGTCCCTTTTGATTATGCCCCTCAGCTCAGCCCCCGCTGCCCGCACTCCGGCCGGTTGAGGTTTGGTCTGAGCGATCCAGTTCATGGTGGGGCCAGGCGATTCCCGCGAAGCCTCGGGGAGCCGCTCTCGGAAGGGCCTTCCCTCACCCCACAATGTCTGCGGACCCGGGCCAGGTGTGAGCGCGGGCGCCGGGGCTGTAGCCTCCCCAGGGGCGCCTGATGGGTGTTCTACGCTCGCTCTCCCGGGCCTAGCACCGGGCTGGTATCGCAAGAGGGGCTAACCCTTGACCCACTCCCCTTGGCTTGGTCCGTCGTTCATTCATTCTTCCGTTCATTCATTGGTTCAGGAAGCATTTGAGTTGAGGCATTGCTCCCTGTGTTACTTCCACGTCTGCTCATGCCAGCGGGGACTCTGAGTGCGGCCCAGAAAAGAGTGTGCGAAGGGATGTCTGTTGAGACAGTGTATTTGCTCACCTGCTTCCGCCCCTGTGAAGTGGACCTCTGAGACATTTTTCCTTTCTCCCTTCTTGCCAATCATATGCTTCTCGATCCGATCCGTGGTGTGTGTCTTTATTTGAAATGGCTTAGCACATGGAAGCTTGGGATCTTACACGTGTCCTCTGACCTGTTTTAGCCTATTTCCTTATCAGTAAAATATTTACCTTTGAAAATTATAGTGCGAATTAATGGAGAGGTGTTGGGGTAAGTCATGGGCTTGCCCTTTTGTGCTAGTGGGCGCCCCCTCTTCTGTGTGTGTATAAAATATACTGGAGTAACCAGAGTTACATAGGGACTATTTAAGTTAGTAAGGTCCTTTCTTAACAATTGTGCTATCTATAAGCTCTCTGCTAGGTAATTTATAGAGGTGTGTGTGTGATGTAGAAAGAGTAAGTTATTTTCCTCCTTCCATTTGTGTTCTCCTTGTTATTGGAATTTAACACCTGTAATAAACATTGTCATTTTGGTGTTTCTGGAGCGCTAGGATCCCTTAGTTTAGCATAATGGTTTTTGAACTCTTGATTACACTAGTCACCTTTTAAGTATTCAGGTGTGCACTTGGTACCACTTGGCATTTATTAGAAGATGTGAACTATGATATTAGACAAGAATCCACAATGGTAAAAAATGCCAACAGTTTAGCCAAAGTGTATTCATGGAGTTTCTAGAACGCATAGGTTATATTTCCGACAGGGGCAGATCATTACTCCATGCAGTTTGTTCTCACCACTGATTTTGACAAAAAAAAAAAAAAAAAAAGGGAGAAGGAATCACTTAATTGGTCCTAGCACATGACCCTTTTGCAGAAACCAGTCAGACATATTTAAGAAATTAGAAAATTTGTGCTTTTAGGCTATGGGAGCTGTTTACTATATTAGTCTTCATGAACATACATGCATTTGCATCTTCCTATATTCTGAAACTAATACATAATTTTTCTTAGGTGTTGGAACATTTAGAACAATGGAAAAAGTCATTATTGCATATGCTCTTCTTAATTTGTTTTTTGTTAGACAGCCACTCAAGTGAACACCATGAAAAATACTGATATCAAGAGACTACTGTATACCCATCTTTTATGCATATTCTCAATTATCCTAAGCATCTTCATTCCATCATTCTTCTTGGAGAACTTCTCAATATTGGAAACTCACTTGACGTGGTTGTGCATCTGTTCTGTGTTTGTAACTACCGTCAATCTAGTATTATATTTAGTGGTGAAACCAAATGCATCCGCTAAAAGAAGTTCATTATCAAACAAGGTAAGGCTCATTTCTGGATAACTGATTTTTAGATAGAGGTAGTGGTTGTTTTTTATGGAAAAATAAAGCATTATTCCAGTACTCAAGTTATTTACAGTGACTAAAGAGAATGATAGTTGCTGGAAGGCTGCTCACAGCACTCGATAGATTCTTTTTGGGCATTGATTGTGCAATTAAGATATCTTCACGAATAATATAGCAAATATTTTATAATAATAAGGGCTGTTTGTATTGTATTCTAGCAGTCTGTTATTGGTAAATAGTTCATAAATACTGGTTAACAGCATAGCTCAATATATACCATAGAAACAAATGCTTTTTGACTATAGTGCTAGTTGGATGGGTAGAATATTGGTGGGGGGAGCTCTGTTGAGGGCTATGTACCTGCCTGTGCACAAGATGTGATCTGACTTCAGGATACCCAAATCCCAAGAACATTCAGCTGTTCACACATGGTAATACGTTACGTTTGTAAATAAAATGGAAACATGTACTGCCCTTTAGGCATTCTTTTGAGTCTTTAAATTATTCTCTTTTTTTAAGGTAACCAGATTTTTGAAATGCTGCTTCTACTTTCTTATGTCTTGTTTCGTCTTTCATATAATTTTTGTTCTTTATGGAGCACCATTAATAGAGTAAGTCTGAAATTTCTATCTTAAGCCAATTATATTTTAAAACACTTTTTTTGCTAATACTGTTGATGATTAGAGAAAGACTATGGTGTGTTTTATTATTGGATCAAGGACGAATACTGACATAATTGCCCTTCCTTAGCAGGAATAACTTAATTCACCAACTGCTCTTATTACCGAGCCTTCTATTACACAATTGCATGTGGGGGGTGGGAGGTACATGAGAAACTATACTATACCACTAAATGTGTGACCCATAGAACCTCTAATGGGACTTACAATAGTGATATGGATAATTTAGGTAATATTAGCATATTAGTTCTTAGTAAATGTGATTCTGAACTGCTTGAAAAGAGTTTGTTTTCTTAAGAAAAGCCAATAGATTCTGGTATTTAAATACTTAGTAAGTTAATGCTTATAGTTTAAAGGTAAAATTTAACTCATTATTTTTTCAAAACGGACCAATTTTAAATTAGTGAAAATTCATGAATATTTTTTATGTTAGAATTTGGGAAACTTTAGCAGTGATTAATGATCATGGTGAAATGAGTAATTTATATATGTACATAAATACATACCTTTGTACATAGTTATATATATTTATACATGGTTTGTTATATATACATACTAAATTAACAGATAATTCTTTTCTAGAGAAGGGAAGACAAGACCTTTGTAATGGTAAATGGATATTTCTATCTAATCCATTATAGAGTAGAATGAATGCCTAGAGCAGTGGTGTGCAAAGTGTGGTTCTAAACCAGTATCAGCATTTTACTTAAATGCAAATTCTCAGGCCTCAGTCAGCCAGAAATTCTAGAGGCATGGTCCTCCAATCTCTAAGTTTATCTAGTTTTTTAAGTGGCTATGATATAAGCTAAAGTTGAACCACTGGTTGCAGAGAAAGTTCCAGAGACTATTGAGGAAGAAAGTTAATTATCTGAAAATGAGATTTCTTGCTTTGAACAGAATGGATCATAGGATTTTCAACACTTCTGAACTCTACAATTAAAGTCAGATATTTGGTAGATTATAGCTTATATTTTTTATAGTCATCATTTTGGTAGGACTTATGTTATCTTTCAAAGGAAAGTTCAAGAAAATATTATTACATTAAATCTATTTAAGTAACAAAGATTATGTATGTGTGCACATGTGCTCCTTTAATACTTTTTAAAAAATTAATGAAGTTTCTTTTTCCTAGGCTGGTGTTGGAAACATTTTCATTTGCAGTGATCTTGAGCACTTTTACTACTGTACCTTGTTTGTGTTTGTTAGGACCTAATGTCAAAGCATGGCTACGAGTTTTCAGTAAAAACGGGTAAGTTTTAATTTTATATTTTAGTGATTTGAAAAACATTTTAAATTAATGTATTTTTCTATTCATGGCAGCTAGCTGACTATTTCATGAGTGTTTCTCAGCTCTGTGTTGTTCTCGGAAATGCATTAAGGGCCCACTGCAGTTGGGGACTGGAGAGAGGGAAGGAATTGTATGCACTTAAGGGAGATCCAAGCTGGCAGAACTACAGCCCCCTCCCTCTGCTTCAGCAAGATCAGCTCTGCATTTTTCCATATGGTAGAATTCCACTTAGCCCTTTGTTTGAGAAGGGGTTTCTGCTACCAAAGGTAATCTTTGAAAACCACTTCTCAGGGATAATTTGTCATTGTGATAAAATGATGACAGATAAAATTGCTTCCATACATATAATGTAGAATTGGAGTCCACACCTAAAAATGTTTAGTGTCACAACTGCCATTTCTTGTTTAGCCTCTTTTGTGATATGACATCTGAGTGCAAGTTTTATAGGATTTTACTTCCTTACCAGCCATATATATTTTCAGCATAGCTAAATTTTAGCTTCTTAAAAGGCATTGAGATGATTTGTATCAGAAATGGTTGAAAAAAAAAAAAGAAATGGTTGAGTCATAACTAATAAAACTAGAAAATTCCTTGGTGCCCATAATTTTGTCCTGTTTATCTTCCAGCAGCAAAAACTCTTGAGCTCTTCTTTCTTTGTGCCTGTGGTGCAAGCTCTATGTGGATTCTTTTCTTGTATATGTGTGTGGATTCTGAAGTGTCAGCCATAATTCTCTCCCTGTCCCTTGTATGTTCACGGGACAAGAATGAAATGAGGCTTGAATTGTATAAATCAGATAGTAAGTACCGTAAGAACTCAGAGGAGTAAGAGACCACTGAAGAATGAGTTGGAGGTGGGATGATCTGTGAAGTACTTGGGTCAGGAGTATGAGATTTGGGGAGACTGGGAAAAGGGAAAACACTTCATGCTAAGGCAATGAATGAAACCATAGAAACTGAAATGAAGATGGTATTTTTGTGGGATTTGAGAGGGAACAGCCCAGCTAGAGCAGAGGATGCCTGATGGGTATCGAGGCTCCATAAAGTACTGACTTTTTGTTTTTGAAATGAATACTGTTTGTTCCCCCTTTCGAACCACCTAGTGTTCATAACACTTCTAGAAAACAAAAGTGTAATTATTGAAAACTTTTTCCCATATTGTTAACCACAGTATCCCAAATGGTGTTGATTTCTTTTAGCATTTTAGTTTGAAAATTTTAAACAGTGGAAACTGGTTGAGACCTTATTGGTTTTGTTTGGTGATTTATCCAGCTTTGTATTTTGTTTCTGATAATAGTGTATTTGGGGAAGACATCTGATTCCTGCTAATATGGCATATGCAGTCCTAGAAATCCCTGCACTATGCAAACTTGGGCAATAAAAAACACATAAAGGAAGGTGGGAACTTAATAAAAATGGTAGGACAGTTTTATACATATTAGACATGTTAAGAAATACATAAATATTGTAATAAATCTTGTACTTTTCCTTGGGAAAAACCCTGAAATTTGCTTTTGCAAGGCGGTGTGGGAATGGTTGCCTCTTATAAGTTATTATAACTTTGACCCAGCAATTCCACTTCTAGGATATTATCATAGATGCTAGAGGCCCGGTGCATGAAAATTCATGCACTGGAGGGGGATTCTTCAGCCCAGCCTGCCCCCTCTCACAGTTTGGGAGTCCTCAAGGGTGGGAGGCAACCTGGCAATCGGGAAGGCAGTGCCCCCATCACACCTCTGCTGCTGCCACTGCCAGCAGCACAAGCCTCAGCTGGCCCTGGTTACCTGAACCTTAGGCTGGCCCTGGTTTCCTGAACCTGGGCAACCCTGGGTGGCTGGGCAGCCGCCATCCAAGGCTTGCCTGTGCCTCAGGCTGGCCCTGAGTGGCTGGGGCACTGAGGGGACTGGGGGACTCCAGAGGCAAGTGTGTGGAGTGTCTGGGCCCACATGGGGGCGGACCCAGCCTTGCCTCACGCCTGACCGCCTTGGTAGAGCTGAGGGAACAAGGCACTGCCATCTTGTGGCTGTGGGTGCCACCATTTTTGAGGGCAGGGCAGTCAATTAGCATATTCCCTTCTTATTGGCTGTGGGTGCCGCCATCTTTGCAGCAGCATGAGGGTTAATTAGCATATTCCTTCAATTAGATAGGATATTGACATACTTATAAAATATTGACTATAGATTATTCTTTGTTTTGGGGTGGGACCACAAAATTAGTAACAAAGAAACAGAATTTCTGGAGGATGAGGCCCAGAAATCAGGATTTTAAAGAGATTCCTAGATGATTCTAATGTGCAGCCAAGATTGAGAACCACTGAGTTACAAGACAAGATAAGGGGACTTTCTACTGACTACCCTTTGGTATCTTTTGAATTTGAATTATATTCATGTACTACATAATGAAAATTTTAAATGAGTAGGATTTTGCCAATACCTAACTTACTTTTTAGTAATTGAAAGTTAGATCAAAAAGTTGTATCAAAAATTTGTTAGATTTCTCTGATGCCACCCAACTTTTAGTAGACTACGAAAATATCCTTCTAAAATTTCTAACATACAACCAGATAACAGTTCAGTTGCTAGAAAACTATGATAAAAAATAATCAATTTGTAATATAAAACATTTTCTTTAACATCACACAGGGCATGGCATGAATTAGTAATATGCAAAAATATTTTAATAACTTCTAAAGCATTTTCATATATGTTATAGCATTTAATTCTCACAATAGTTTAGTGAGATACTCCTATTTCACCATTTTCTAGGTATTGGAAAGCTAACAAGTGATTCACCAAAGTCCAGTAGCCAGAAAGAGGTAGAGATGGGACTCGAATCCACATCATCTGATGGTATAGAAATTTTTAGAAGACTCCACTAGTTGAGGGCAGAAAACAAGTTCCTACCCTGTCTTCATTACTGGCCAATGATGTTAGACAAGCTATTTAACTTAACAGATCCTCACATAGTATTACTAATGGCCCGTTGCACAAAGATTCACACAATAGGCCTTTCTTCCGCTGGCTGCCTGCACCGGTTTTCCTCCGGCACTCGGGACCCAAGCCTTTGGTCCAGTTGCAGCAGCGAGGTTTGGCTTCTCCGCTTTGGCCGCAGCAGCGAGGCTTGTCTTCTCCATTGCAGCCGCAGCGAAAAAGCCAAACCTCTTCACTCGACTTCAGTCTTTGCTCCGTGCCTGCATATGCAGATTAACTGCCATCTTTGGTGGGTTAATTTGCATACTCATCCTGATTGGCTGGTGGGCTAGTGGAGTGACACCAATTTGCATGCTTCTCTTTTTTAAAAAAATATATTTTATTGATTTTTTTACAGAGAGCAAGGGAGAGGGATAGAGAGTTAGAAACATTGATGAGAGAGAAACATCAATCAGCTGCCTCCTGCACACCCCCTACTGGGGATATGCTGCAACCAAGGTACATGCCCTTGACTGGAATCGAACCTGGGACCTTTCATTCCGAAGGCTGATGCTCTGTCCACTGAGCCAAACTGGTTAGAGCTTGCATGCTTCTCTTTTATTAGTGTAGATTAGAATAATATGAATTTGTACTTTCCAGGATTATTGTCAGAACTGATGAAAGCATGAGTGAAATCAAATAGTAAGTGCTCAAGAAATGTTTGTCCAGTGGGTTAACAAGTGTCAGGAGCATTTTTATAACTCAAACTTTCAGTTTGTTTGCCTTAGTAACTCTTCCTGGTTCAGGTAATAGACCCAGCAATGCACCATGGAGAAGGAGGAATCGTTTTTCAGTTCATTGAATGTAAAATTAATTTGAACTTTTTCATAAGAGGGGAATTTAAGTCTTCCTGTCTCCATCATACATTAGTGATAGTTCACCTTTTCCCCTAGCACTTTCATTACACTTAAGAATCCTAAGTAATAAAAGGTTAATATGCAAATTGACCCTAATAGAGGAATGACCAGGAACAACTGGTCACCATGATGCACACTGACCACCAGGGGGCAGATGCTTAATGCAGGAGCTGCCCCCTGGTGGCCAGTGCACTCCCACAAGGGGAGCTCCACTCAGCCACAAGCCAGGATGACAGCTGTGAGCGCAGCAGCAGTGGCAGAGCCTTTCCTGCCTCCTCAGCAGCGCTAAAGATGTCTGACTGTGGCTTAGGCCTGCTCCCTGATGGGAATGGGCCTAAGCCATCAGTCGGACATCCCCCGAGGGCTCCCGGGCTGCCAGAAGGATGTCTGACTGCTAGCTTAGGCCCAATCAGACATCCCTCTGGCAGCCCGGGAGCCCTCAGGGATATCCACTCACCCACTTAGACCCAGTCTCCCGGGGAGGGGACCTAAGCAGGCAGGTCCAGCCGCAGGGGTCCTGCATTGTGAGAGGGTGCAGGTCAGGCTAAGGGACCACCCCCCCTTTCCCCATGCATGAATTTTCATGCACCGGACCTCTAGTTTAGAATAAAAAGCATGTCAAATTTTGAATGACTTAGGATATAATTAACTTGATAGGTTAACTTGTTTAATGTTAGAGTTGACTTTCTTAAATGTTCACTGTTAGGCAAAAATCTTTTTAAAATTCAAAGATCTGACTCTTCTGCAGTGAAAATATGAAATACCCCCCCCCACACACACAAAAACACAACAAAAAAACAATTACTTTTGTGTTATTTTGAAATTGTTCCATTATGCAGTTCACATTAGTTATGTTAAGTCACAACTTTAATTTCAAATAATTCTATTGCTATTTAAAGAGGTTACACAAAACATATGAATAGGCTTTTTTCCTATCCAATAATTATTTACAGAAATTAAAGTACAGATTTGAAGTTCTTACACTGACTTCTAATTAATTAAAAGTATTTAAAATACCTTAAAGTACTGATTGAAGATTTTAGAGCTTAAAATATTTTTATTATTCATCCTGGGTTTTAGTGTATAAGCCATGGTAGAGCTTTTGTTTTGTTTGTGTAAAGCTGGCCCTTTTTAGTATTATTGAAATATGATCTTTTAGATGTTCAGTATGAACAGGCCAATTTTGAATTGGGTTTGACATTTCAGTATTGAATCAATATAAATATTTTATACTACTTTTAAGTGAAATAAGTATTGCGTCCTAATTTTTAATGTACTTATTTGCATTAAATTAAGTAGATGATATCAGTTGAAGACCGACAAACACAAATGTTTTAATTGTGAGAATTGTGTTGGAATTATATCCCAAGAGGAAAGGACCTTGGGATATTATCAAGATTTAATACATAATTAAATGACATTATTTTAGCAAGACTTTCCCTTAAAGTAAATGCAAAGTTATTCCAGATTTTTTTTAAAAATGTTGTTTTAAAGAGACTTGAAGGTAGAAAAGTCATTTGTTTTCTTAAAAAGTTCTACCAACTTTTTGGTGTGCTTATGAATGAATGTACTCAATTTGTACTACTTTAATTCAGTTTGTTGCCTTTGTATTATAGTTATTATGGGTTTTTTTCACTTGTAGACCTTCTCCTAAAGGAAAATAATAATCCCACTATCTTAAACCTATATTTGTCATTGAAGTTTGCTTTTTGACTTATTAGTTCTTTTATGTTGTTAGGTAAAAGTGAGAATCTGATCACTTTTGGTGAAGTGAAAAAGTTGAATTTCTGCATAGGTGCCTGAATCTGTACTTATTTTGCCAAGATAATGACAGTTAGTAGGACCTATTTGTAGACCAAAACAAGCCTTTTTCTCTTATCTTTGTATTCAAGTGGATTTTATGTTGGAAAAGCCACTGTGGACATGAAGAGTGAAAAGGTCTGAAAGATGAAAAATGTATACATATTAAAAAATAGGCAATTTCACCTTAATGTGGGCACAGAAATTTAATGGCAAAGAGGGATTGGTTTTAATACTCTTTCAGTGGTTAAGGAGAAAGTTTACATAAGAATTCTATAAAACAGCCCTGACCAGTTTGGCTCAGTGGATAGAGCATTGGCCTGTGGACTGAAAGGTCCCAGGTTCAATTCCGGTCAAGGGCATGGTTGCGGGCACATCCCTAGTAGGAGGTGTGCAAGAGGCAGCTGATGGATGTTTCTCTCTCATCGATGTTTCTAACTCTCTATTCCTCTCCCTTCCTCTCTGTAAAAAATCAATAAAATTTTTTTTTTAAAGAATTCTATAAAATATATTTAGCCACTAGGAGGAGTTGTGTGGTGTCTCTTTTTCAAATGAAGAGTGAACAGTTAAAAAGATCAACTCTATCTAAACAAGCACTGTTTTGATGACAGTCTACCCAGCCACAGTGGCAGTGGTTCTTAACCTTCCTAATGCCGTGACCCTTTAAATACAGTTCCTTAGGTTGTGACCCCCAACCATAAAATCATTTTTGTTGCTACTTCATAACTGTGATTTTGCTACTGTTATGAATCGTAATGTAAATATCTGATATGCAGGATGTATTTAGGTGACCCCTGTGAAAGGGTCGTTCGACCCCCAAAGGGGTCGCGACCTTTAGGTTAAGAACTGCTGGTTTAATGTGAACTACCTCAGGTACCTGATACAGTATTTGGCATTAAATATATTCTATTTACTTCAATTAATATTTGGTATAATGAATTTCAGCGGAATCAGTGTGGCCAGTTACTTGGGCTCATTGACATAACAATTGATCTGCAATATTGCTCATTATTTACTGAACAGTGAACCATTTATTCTAATTCTCAGTCTTATTGACTCTGTGTATGCATTCCTTAACCATGAAAAAATTAGCCAATAATCATAGAATTCAGATGACTTTATTATGGAAACTTATAAAATAAGAATAAACCAATGTTAATCTTGCTATAAATTAGTTAATAAGAAGGAATTTATTTTTTATTTCTTTTCATCTTAATTGTTTATTACAAGAAACACATGTAAAATTTTAAATAATGGAAATATATAGAAAGTTAAAGATCCTGGTAATCCTATCAAAGAAGCAGCTATTACTAACATTTTACATATTCTAATTTTGTCTATGCATATAACATATGTAATTGGAAAACAAAAATGGCTACACTATCCCTGCTCGTATAACTTGCTTTTTTCATTTATTAGAAATGTCTTTCATTACATGTGTGTATAAACTACATCTTCTTGCGTAGTATTCTTACTTAGTATATCTTAACCTGTAAGCAATGGAAAAGTTCAGCTTGTATTGGTGGGAACAATAAGGAAACTGATTATGTCACACAGCGGGTTGTGTGGTTCTAGATACAGATAGTCAAGGTGTGGCTGTGCTTCTCACCTTGGGCAGGTAGTGAGATGGTAGCAGCTGTCATCCTTGAGTTTTCCTAAACTAATCATTGGGAAGGAGAATGAGATCGCCATTATCTAATTATTCTAAACATCAAGGATGAGATGTATGTTGGGCAGTTAATGATTATTACAAGTATTCCATACATTTTCTGTAATTAGTTTGCTATTGAGGTTATTATCACATTTGTATGATTATGATACTGTTATGATCATCTTTGTACTGTTTAATTTTGTATACTTGTACAAGGGTTTCTGTGGACTAAATTTCTGGAATAGAATTCCTAGATCAAAAGAACTTCATAGAGCCCAGCTGGCATAGCTCAGTGGTTGAGCATCGATCTATGAATCAGGAGGTCACGGTTCGATTCCTGGTCAGTACACATGCCCAGGTTGCGGGCTGGACCCCCAGTGTGGGGCATGCAGGAGGTGCCAATCAATGATTCCCTCTCATCATTGATGTTTCTATCTCCCCCTTTCCCTTCCTTTCTCTGAAATAAATAAAAATATATTTTAAAAATAGAAGAAATTGATAGACATTGCCAAGCTAAAGTTCTGATGTGAAGAATAGGTATATACCTATTTATCCTATATAATAAAAGCCTAATATGCTAAGTGTCTGGTTGTCTGGTTGTGCGTTCAACCAATCAAAGCGTAATATGCTAATGATATGTTAAGGCTGCTCAACCTCTCGCTATGACATGCACTGACCACCATGGGGAAGACAGTCAACCAGTTCCTATGATGTGCACTGACCATCAGGAGGCAGATGCTCTGACCAGTAGGTTAGCTTGCTGCTGGGGATCAGGACTGAGCAAGAAGGGCTGGACATGCCCTGGAGCCCTCTTGCAGTCCTTCCCAGGCTGGCCAACCTCCCGCATTCCTCCCCAGCCCCGATTGTGCACTGGTGGGGGGGGGTCCCTCAGCCTGGCCTCTGCCCTCTCGCAATCTGGGACCCCTTGGGGAATGTCAGAGAGCCGGTTTCAGCCCAATCCTGCAGGTTAGACCAAGGGGCCTCACTCGTGCACAGATTTGTGCACTGGGCCTCTAGTGTATATGTACAAGTATGGGCATTTTCTAGATGAAGGTATTGGAGAGTATACACATACATACTTACACATATATAAGAGTAATGGTTTCACTGAATCGCTATCAAGAATGTTTATTTTTCTTTTTAAAAAAAAATATATTTTATTGATTTTTTACAGAGAGGAAGGGAGACGGATAGAGAGTCAGAAATATCGATGAGAGAGAAACATCAATCATCTGCCTCCTGCACACTCCCTACTGGGGATGTGCCTGCAACCAAAGTACATGCCCTTGACCGGAATTGAACCCGGGACCCTTCAATCCACAGGCCAACTCTCTATCCACTGAGCCAAACCAGCTAGGGCTACTTTTCTTTTTAATCTTTACCAGAGGTTGTGTTTATTGATTTTAAATTGGGGAAGGGGAGGAGACAAAGAGAAACATCGATTCATTGCCTCCAATATGCACCCTGACTGTGGATCAAACCCGCAACCTAGGTATGTTCCCTGACGGAATTGAACCCACGACCTTTTGGTGTATGGATGATGCTCCAATCAATTGAGCCACCAGCTAGGGCAGGGCTATCTATTTTATCAATCTACTGGGGCTGCTGCATGGTGGGCTCTGTCAAGGGACTCTGCCGAGGGAATAGACTGTGCTACAGTAGCTCCATTGGATTTCTAATGGGATGTGTAAGCCTTGGTCAAAAAATTTTATAAATTTGACTTATGGAATCATCATTTATTAAATTTCAGCTGAATATTACTGATTAAACTGTAGATAGCATTTCCCTGCCTCCATTCTCTCCTCCATGTTACAGAAAACTGGATAGAAAATAACATAAAATCCTCAGAATGCAGCTTCGAGACAGGAAAAATTGGTACCAGTTAAGATGAGATAACGCCTTCAAAGATGATTCACTCATTGTATCTGAGCAAATAGATGGTGTGGTAGCCTGCCCATGTGAAGTGTGAGCAAGATAAAAAAAAAATGGCATGGCAACCCTAAAAACACACTACAGAAAAAGAAAAATAAAAAAGACATGCAGAAGACAAAGAATCCAGCTTAGAAGAGAATACTACCCACTAAACAAACAAAAAAAACCCCACATAGTTTACCATAGAAAAATGTTATTAAGGATATGAATTTAATTAAATGAGAGCTCAAAGATGAGATAATGAAACAAAATGAGGTGGGGAAGATTCCAAATTAATGAAATAAATTGAAAATCCAAACCACACTATTACAGATCCTAAGTTAGAAACCTAGACAAATTAGAAAATCAAGTTCTAGTATAGAGAAAAGATTTGAGGTAATCAAAATAAATGAGAGGTGGAGAGAGGGTTTGGAAGGATAAAGCAGTTCAAGAAGAAATAATAAATATAGGGAAAAAAGGCAATAAACTTAAGATGAGTTAGTGCACCTAAAATGTAAAACAAAAAATAATTCAAAGGAAAGGTAGAAGGCAGTTTTCCCAAATGAAGGAATTACTCTGTATATTAAGAGGCTCACTACACCCTATATAATAAAAGCTTAATATGCTAAGTGTCAGATCATCTGGTTGGCTGTTCAACTAATCAAAGCGTAATATGCTAATAATATGCTAAGGCTGTTCAATCGCTTGCTATGATGCACACTGACCACCAGAGGGCAGATACTCAATGCAGGAGCTGCCCCCTGGTAGTCATTGCGCTCCTACAGGGGGAGCACCACTCAGCCAGAAGCTGGGCTCACAGCTGGTGAGCGCAGTGGCGGTAGCAGGAGCCTCTTGCGCCTCAGGGGCAGTGCTAAGGGTGTCTGACTGCCGGCTTAGGCCTAAGCTTCGTTAGTTGGACATCCCCTAAAGGCTCCCGTACTGATAAGGGTGCAGGCCAGGCTGAGGGGACCCCTCCCAAGTGCACGAATTTCATGCACTGGGCCTCTAGTAAAGAAAATAATTGAATGAATTAAGGTTACAGAATAGAATATATTTATTAATTAATATATTTATAAAAAAATAATATAAGCAATAGAAGTTACACAGTGGGATCTGGGCCGAAAAAACAAATCTTTAAGTAAAAGAAAATGTCAAGACCTGAGATTGTGGATTAAGAAGGCCCATGTAGCCCTAGCCAGTTTGGCTCAGTGGATAGAACATCAGCCTGTGGACTGAAGGGTCCCAGGTTCGATTCCAGTCAAGGGCACATGCTCCGGTTGTGGGCTCAATCCCTAGTAGGGAGCGTGCAGGAGGCAGCCTATCAGTGATTCTCTCTTATCATTGATGTTTCTCTCTCCCTCTCCCTTCCTCTCTGAAATCAATAAAAAAATATTTTCAAAAAAAGACCCATGTATTTCCAGCATAATGTATGAGAAGACAGCTACTTGAAAACACATTATTGTGAAATTTAACCAGTAATAGATGATTCTAAGGGTTTCCAGAAGGGGGTGGTGAGGAAAACAAGTTCCCCAGAGAAGTCTAGGAGCCAGAATGATTCTGAACTTCTCAGGTGGGAATCAAAACAATGGAGCAATGCCTTCAAAATCCTGAGGCAAATGATTTCCCAATTATAGTCAAATCACTTTCAGACATAAAACATCTCTAAAATCTATTTTCCATGTACCCTTTCTCAGGAATCTATTGAAGGAGATACTTAAAAAAAAAAAAAAGAAAATAGAAGGAGGAAGTCTTGAATTATAGAAAACAGGAGACTCAAAATCACTGAGAAGCAAAGGGATTTTATAAGGTGATGGTATAGCAGTTGCTTCTGGAGAAAGGAACCAGTAGTGATAAGGGCAGGAGGAAGACTTAGGTTTCACTGCAAGGGCATTCTCATTTTGTCTGACTTATACTGTGTGCATGCATTAGCTTTTCAACTGAAAAATGCCTTCTTCATGCCAATTGTTAGGAGTTCATGGTAAATATATGTCCATTTGAGGTGCCTATTTTAAATGAACAGTATGTATGCATAGTGTTAACTTGTGCTTCTGTTTGTTAGATTCTGCAGCAGCTAAGATACATACCACCAACAATTTGCATGTTTCTGTTTTACAGAGTTACATCCGTTTGGGAGAATAGTCTCCAGATCACCACAATTTCTAGTTTTCTAGGAACATGGCTTGGAGCCTTTCCTATTCCGCTCGATTGGGAAAGGCCATGGCAGGTTGGTTTTAGCTACTTAAAGCTACAAGATAAATGTTTTTACAATCATAGAACTGATGACGCAAACATAGATTTTATTTATTTGTGTAAATTGTTTTGCTCAATTAAGTAGCAATGACAATTCTATCTTCCAGGATGTTTTTTTCTTCTACGTATATAGGTTAATAAACAAACTTAGTTTTAAAAAAAATAAGCTAGAAGTTGCAGGAATTCCCTATTTTCAACCTTGATATTCATTGCCTTTGTGGCCTTAAAGTCATATTTTTGTTAATGTGATTGATGGCCAAATTATGTTGATCTTGAAATATTTTTTAAAAGCGTGTAGCAAAGTGGGTTTTTAAAAGGGTACATGATATAGATGAAAGCTCATTAACATCAGGTTTTCTATTTCCTATCCCAATAGGATTTGGCTAAATAAGCTAGGTAAAGCACTATGAGATAAGTGTTCTTTTTATCCCTATTTTATAGATGAGGAAACTGGAACCAAGAAAATACATAATATTTTCAAGGTCACTGAGCTAGTAATGCATATAGCATTACTTAATTTTTAATGGCTTAGTAATATTCCATTATAGAATTATTCTAAAATTTATTTAACAAGCTCACTATTCATCATTTAGGTTATTGCCAATATTTTACTATTATAAACAGGGTTATCATAAACATCTTTGAGTCTGTATCTTCACAGATTTTCCCAATTATATTCTTAAGATAATTTCCCCTAAATGGAATTATACTTTTAAAAATATATTTTTCTTTTTCCAACATGAAGAAAGTTTTTCTGATTACAGAGACTATATATATATACTATATTTAGAAAACTTAAGCAATATTAATAGTTATAAAGTAAAAATTATTCAATATCCAGCCACTTAGATACCTTTAAACTTTGGACTTTAATGCTACTATCTCCAAAATGGAATTAAACTAGATAATCAAATCTCTTCTGAGCATACTTATTTCTTAAAAAGCAAAATTGATTGAGATTGTCTTTAAAACAATTTAAAATTATTTTTAAAATATTTGTATTTATTCCCATTAGTTACCAGATAAATGAAGCATTGTTATATTTTAAAATCCTTTTTTGTTTTCTCTGGTTTTATTAGGTTAAAAATTTAATATTTGGGAAACATATTCATTTTCCACAGCCACAGATGCCACAGATAATTTTTTCATAAATTGAAGCCAGGGATCATAAGGATTATAACTAAGTAAATTGCTACAAATAATGCTAGAGTAAGAAATGAAATTAAGATATGGATTTAATAGTTGAAGAGTAGTCTGTTTTTAGGTTACTTGGTATTTCTGTTATCAAAGGTATTAAGCAGTGTTTTAGGTAGACCAAAATAAAATATTAATTTATATGAATATGCCACATTCCAAACATGGATTAAAAACTATAATACTTAACTGACAGACAACAGTTTTATTTATTTGTTTTTTAATCCTCACCCAAGGATAATTTTCCATTGATTTTAGACATAGTGGAAGAGAGAGGGATAGAGAGAAACATTGATGTGAGAGAAACACATGGATTGGTTGCCTCCTGCACACACGCTGAACAGGGCCTGGGCTGGGAAGGAGCCTGCAACTGAGGTATGTACCTTTGACCAGAACTAAACCTGGGACCCCTTGGTCTGCAGGCCGACACTGTATCCACTGAGCCAAACCGGCCAGGGCCAGAAAATGGTTTTGGATGTAAAAGGTGGATTCATTGTAAGGCAGTCGTGTTGACAGTGGTCTGCTCGCAGGACTTTCAATGTGAGAGAGAATAGTGCTGGACAGATTAACTCATTTGCATGATCTTAGCAAGAACCATTTAGCATCACTTTTTTGACAAAGAGTTCCAGACTGGAGACTACACATCTCACCACAGACAGCTGTTCCCAGGTATGTGTTAGGCATAGGACAGTGGCATAGGACAGATGTTGCTTTAGGAACATCTGGAAAGACATCACAGTCAAATTCAGAGGAAAATATAAATGGTCATTTAAAACCAGTAGAAGTGTTAGCAGGCTTTGAAAGATGAATTGTTGTGCAAATGCAAATTTGTGATAAGCACAATAAATAAAAACATTAAAAAGTAGCTTGTGAGGAATTATAACTGGGTTTAATCTTCCTTTTATATCTGGAAGAGCCAGTAATACTCATGGTTGTTGCTTTGTTCTCAGTGTTCTACGTCCTCTGATCTGCAGATAGGGTGGTTTCCCCATGGTATCTGTGATGACATATATCTCTCTAAAAATTATATATTGCAACACATATTTTTAAAAATTTATTTAAAAATATCCTGAATGAAATAATCTTATTTTGTACCTTAACAGCTTGGTTTATAGTAGAGGCCCAATAAATAGTTATGAATGAATGGAGTCATTCATATGAGACTCTTAAGAATGACAGATGTGTCCCAGTGGTTGGTATAGAACCAATTTCTGTACTTACACTAATTAAACTTATAAAAATGACAACTAGGAGCAGGAATCCCCCCTTTTAAGGTGAGGGTGCATCTATAATCTATAATAATAAAAGAATAATATGCTAATTAGACTGGATGTCAAGGACGTCATTCTGTACATACTGGATGAAGCCGAGGCCGGAGGGAAGCCCAGGTCCCAGGTGCCTGCTGGCAGCCAGAGGGAAGCCAGCCCAGGCCCCAGGTGCTAGAGGGAGGCCAGTGCCAGCAGCTGGGGGAAGGAAGGTCTACTCTTGCATGAATTTTGTGCATCAGGCCTCTAGTATAGTAACACAGTGAATGAAGTGTGTATTCTCTTGTAAACTTCATACTCTCCAGACATTTCATTTAAAGAATAGCATGTATTAGAAATTATAGCATTGCAAAGGTAAGGGAATAGTTCCTACAGCAGGGTATTAACACTGCTCATGAACAAATTTATTTGTTCTAAACTGCTGGTTCTAATTATTACCTAGCAGTGTCAGTTACCTAAGAAATATTTATATTATTGATTACATAAGTTTAATTTTTTCAAGTTAGGACATGTGATATACAAAATTATACCAGTGCATGGTACTTTACAACTTTCATGACAGTTTTAAAATACTATTTTATTAAGTACAATACCCCCTGCTTTAAGTACAAGAGGTGCTGTTATTCCTGCATTGCACATTGAGAAACTGCGGCTTGGGTGTTCAGTGACCTGGCCAGGGTTATTCAGACAGGAAGTGGCTGACCTGGCACTGCAGACTCAGATCTTCCTCAGCCCACTGTCCCATGCTCCTTCCCAGAAAAGCAAAGTGAAACTCCCAAGTAAAATATGAAGTATTTTTTAAAGTAGCCTAATAATTATTTCAAAGCTTTCTGTTGAGTATGTATAACTAGTTTCAACAAAAATCATAATTACCTAATAAATACCTGATCATCACTTTAGGAAATCTGTAGCTTATAATGCTGCCGGTCAGTGACATATCAAACTAGCTGTTACATAGAGTATCAGATTACAAGGTTAAACATCTATTTGTACTTAATATATACTAAAGGGACCTATATAATATTGTACATTTTATAATTAAGTAAAAAGACATTAAAATTGTTTACTCTCAAATCACAGAACAGCAAACAAATGCCATCTACAGCACTGAAAATGATCCTTAAAATGAGGAAACCAAAAATGTACAGGTTCATCATATTTCTTTGGACAACTAGAACAGTTAGTAAAAATATTTGTTAGAACGATGGGATTCTTAACCAGGAGTCCACAGATGGGCTTCAGAGGCCTGCGAGCCCCTGGAATTACAGGCATTTTGTATATATATGCTATCTGGATAGTGGTTGACAAGGAAGCATGAATTCTGTTAGGTGTTATTTTTAAAATTTATTTTTAAAGTACTTAAAATTTGGGCAGGACCTTATTTTTTAAATAGGAGTAGCTTTAGAAATCTCATCTGTGGAGATTTGGGGAATGACGATTTTCTCTATTGTAAAAACTTATACAGGGTGGGGAAAGTAGGTTTACAGTTGTGAGGTCGTGAAAGTTTATTATTATTTATTCATTATTGTATTATTTTCCATACAAACAATTGTAAACCTACATTTGCCCCATGCTGTATGTACCCATTAGGAATATGAACTAAAATTACCATCAAGTATAGCTCACATGTATTAGACACTTGTACTGTGTGCCAGGTACTGTTCCAGGTGTGGTTGTAAATTCCGCATAGTGCTTTCTCTCATGTAGTCATCACAGCAACCCCAGGAGGTGAGTTTTGTGATGATCCTCATTTTGCAGCTGAGGAACCAAGGCACATAACAACTAGGTGACTTGCCCAGAGTCACATATTTAACACGTGGCAGAGTTGAGACTCATTTAGTCTAATACAAAAACCAATGCTCTTAACCCCTATTCTATACTACTCAGAACATGCTTTGAGAAATACCAAATAAGCCCTGGTGGTGTGGCTCAGTTCATTGGGGTGTCGTCCTGCACATTGAAATGGTTGTGGGTTTGATTTCCAGGCATGGCACATACCCAGGTTGCAGGTTTAATCCCTGGTTAGGGCGAGTATGAGAGGCAACTGATCGATGTCTCTCTCTCATGTTTCTCTCTCCCCCTTCCTCTCTCTAAAAGAAAAAAACAATTTAAAGAAATCAAACACTACATAGATATATTAGCACATTTCGCTTTCCAAAAATGAGCAGAGTTCTACAGTAATGCCTGATCAGAGAGCAGTGTGGTCTTCAGGTAGGAGGGAATAAGCTTGTGTAATTTTGAAGCATCTTTTAACCAGAAATATATCAGTTTGTTTAACAGAGAAAACACAAAATTATAACTGTTATTTATTAATAAATTTTTATCTTATAAGGATGGAACTGTTTTATTTCTAAGAAATTTCCAGATGCCATATACCCAGAATCTATACTATTAGTTAAAGCTGATTATTTTAAGAGAACATTGACCTTTTTTAAGTGGTGAAAAATATGAATTATTTGCTATAAAGGATAATAGTACACTAAGATACTTTCTTCACATGATGTAACTGTTCATTTTTAAAAAAATTTTGCTTGTTTTTTCTTTATTTTCATTTTTTCCCATCACCATTTATCCCCCTCCCAGCTCTATCCACCCCACTCTTCCCCTGTAGCATTAATTTTAACAATTTTACCTACAATGCATTGTATTATCTTTGTTATGCAACAAGGGGGTTTTCTTCTATTTCATGATTTAAAATTTTTTTAAACATAAAAATTGGATAAAAAGATGACAGTCATTTTGGTGGCAGAGACTTGTGAATGACTTCCTTTACATGGATGTCTTTGAGTTTTCTATTTTCCTTAAACAAAAGATAATTAATTGTACATAGCCATCTCAGATTGCTACAATTGGGAGAAATATTTGCAGCAATGCAGTGAATCGTCTGTTCAGTAGATGATACCATGTGTTGTTGTTTTTGGTCCTTTTAGGCATGAAGAATGTTAAATAGAAACATCTCTATATGTGAGACAAATAGTTTTAAATATAAACTTCAAGATCTAGTTATGAAATACATGATTAAGATAGGATTATTTGATGGGTTAAGATGAATTCTGTTGCCATAGTATAGGTTTAAATTTTTAAAAACAATTGTAAAAAGGTTAATAAATTGTTTGAGAAAAAACATTATTAGTGGGCGACCTCTCCCAACTCTCTTCAACTACTCCATTTGCCATTCTCTATCTTGGTCTACAAAAATCAGGGAAATTACCCTTGTATAAAGAAATTCTCTTTAAAAAATGACCATGTTACAATCAGGCTCAAGAAAGCCTGATCCATCACTAGGAAACAATCTCAAAGCCAGTCCAACATTTTAATTTGCTGAAGGCATGGATTTCCTGAGACATTTAATAAATGTTCAAGAAGCTTTACCCCCTCATTAGACAAAACTTTTAACCAATATTTATTTCATTTCTGGCATCCCACCGGAGGTGATGTATAGCAATTGCCTAAGGAATGTGTGTGTGAATGTCTGTGTGTGTGTAGAAACAAGAGCCACACTGAAATTACAAAGTGATTAAAATAGAATTTAGTAACCCAAATTGGAATTTGGCTGGAATTCCCAAGGGGTTATATTTCTCCCTGTTCTTGGACAGCATGCTTTTTAACACTTGGCCAATGGTGGATAGACTCACAGCATGAGAAACAAAGGTAAGAGTATTATCCCAAATGTTTACACAGGGTGTTAAATTCAACTACTAGGGTAAGAAGTTCAATGCTTTACATATTTAGTAAACTACGCATGTTATTTTATTTGCAACCCCATGTGTTAAGATGGGACACTGTTAAATTAACAATCACTTAAAAAGCAACAACCAACAAACCAATATTTAATTTGGTACTTAAAATTAATAATTAAAAATCAAATTGAAGCAATGTCTAAAGTAACTAAGATAATTCACAATAAAAACCATAATTCAGGCTCTGCTTATGGAAATACAATTCAAAATCGGCTAATCTAAAATGTACCTTTACAGATAGAATGAGGGATAAGTTAGCAAAGTGTTAAATAAGATTTCAGGGAGCCACTGAAATTACTTTTAAGGACTTCAGAACTGATTATATATAAAAAATATTAACTAAGTTTAAGTTCATTCATACGTGACCTTATTTGAAGCAGTGTATTTGCACTCACTAGTAAAATTCAAGTCACTAAGATATTTTTGAAGTATTTTATTTCCCAAATATTTCATTTCTTTGAATTAGTTGTTCAGTGACTAGTCTGAATTTCTATGAAGACCTAATGAAGATGTGTTTCTGGAAAGAAGGCAATTTTCTTTTATCTTAAAACAAATGACTAGAAAACAAATCTTTGGTTTTTAGGTAAAGTGGCAGGAAGGATTTTGCAAAAAGAAATACTCAAGAACCAAAGCAATGAAAAGGCTCTTAGTAAGCAATGGGAAACTCCAAACCCCATCAAGGTCAATAGAGTACCTAAGGCACCTCAGGTCCGGATGATACAATCATCTTTGCTTAAAGGTCTAATAATCTATGCACCGGGTTCTGCCATCTTAAGAATGTGAAGCTGAAAAGGTAATGGCCAACCATTATAATTGTGAAGAAAAGAATCCTAAGAGTTGATAAAAGTGAGTGACATTGGAGATCATCTGTTCTACATCCATATTTATAGATGAGGAAACAGGCCCATTCATGAAGCAGGTGACGACAGAACTGTGTTTCCAGGTTGCTAATGCTATTTCTCTTAGGGTAGGACAGATACTAGATTTTAACTTTCATTGGCTAGTAAAACAGAACCAAGTATGAGGCGTTCCATAGATGTGAGTTTGAGAAAAAATAAATTTCTATCAAATCCCCAAAGACAAGTTGGAAATGCATAATACTTTACAGTCTTAATTCCTTTATACCATGTGTCAGACAACTTAGCTAGCATACTAACTGATGTATACAATTCCTTTCAGTTCTCTCTATAACCAGCAAACCAGAAGTACATGAGAACATTACATGAGATTCCTTTCAGGCATATATAAGGCCATGGGACTCAATATGAACTACCGCCTCGTGGGAGACAGAAGACACCCACTATCCAGTTCTGAGAGAAAGCTCCTGACTAGTTACCCAGGAGACTCTCCACTCTTCAATGTGGAAGATGATGCTTATGTTTTTAAAAAATCTCTACAAAGCTCACAGACAAGCCAGTGCACCCTAGATTTGTGACTGATATGAGTATTTAAGGCTGTCGTTTTCAAGTATAAAAGTTTAATGCAGTAGACATAGCTATAAGCTCAAGTCATGGAAATTAACAGGAGCCTGCCAAAGACAAAATCATAATTTAGGCAACAGCAAGTTTCAATGTAGAAAAGGCTGGGGGGAAATGCATGGATGAGATTATGCCTTTCTGAACTGCATTGGTTTGTTCACACTGAAACTGTCTAATTCTGTTGTCTGTTGCATGGCATGTGGAATAAGGCAGATCCACAGCAGAAACTTAAATAAGTAACAGATGGTAGTTAAGATGGTTCACCTCTAACACAGTTCTATAGCCTGTTCCCCAGAGAAAGGTTAGAAGTGGCTCAAGGATGCCAAATAAGTTTCACAGATAACATGAAGAAGTTTTTAAAAACGGTCTTTCACCTAGGGACCAAATGCACTGCTTGTAGATGGAATATATGAACATTATTTACTTCTGGCTTGGTGTAATATTGTGAAATGTAATGTGGCTGGAACAGAATGGGTTCTGGAAGCTGGTATTTTGTTTAACTTACACTCTGGGCATTTGACTTAAGTTGTTCTTAACTTCTACTAGGGTTCCAATATCTATCTGAAAGGTAACATCAGTTTTATAATGGAAGCAATTGCTTTGTTATAAATTGCATGTAACATGCTTATAATTCTAGGTCATTTCTCCTTAACACAATTTAAAGTTTCGTATGATTTGGTCATCATACACACTTGTCAATTCATTTGTTATACAAGCCAGTGTGGAAATTCACAAACAAAATTACCAACTTCAGAGAGCTAAATTGATTCCAAGTTTATGGCAAAGTCTGACCCAGAATTTTAATTTGTAAGTTTAGCATGTGTCTCATGCAGTTTGGGAGCATCAAACTAAATCTACAGTTGCCAGAAGCCTTGTTACAGTTGAATGCACATTAACTAAAACGTGTACATTTTTTAGTGTTTGTGATAAATGCAGTTATGACCTTATTACACTTTTGGCATTCTTTAAGAAAGCACATTAAGCTTTAATATAGAAATATTTAGGTTACACTTAACTTGTGCTCAGGTAATAATAAAACATTTGTTCTCTTTTGATCTCATATATTCTCTCTTCAGGTGTGGCCCATCTCCTGCACGCTTGGAGCCACCTTTGGCTATGTGGCTGGCCTCATTATTTCACCGTTCTGGATATACTGGAATAGAAAGCAACTTACATACAAGAACAATTAATTGGAACAAAGGAAGATTTTCGTGTGTGTGCAGATTCCATAAAGACTGTGCAGAAATGTGTATGGCCTAAGCCAGGCAGTCCCATTTACAGCACGGTGGTGGTGTTGTTTTTTTATGTAGTTACATGATGTGATTGTAGCTTTTTAAACTATGAAACCCCTGAGAGATTGTACCTTCTAGTTGAAATAAAGTATTTATAACAGATTGTGGCTTCAGGTGCTGTCTGCTGCTTCTTGGACCTTTAAGAAACATTCTTAATGAACTTTAGAGAATTCTGAGGACGGGGTTGTTTCTCATTCAAGTTTTAAACTGCTTCAGTATAAGAGGTCTGGGTATCGCTGTAGCATTTCACATGCTTTCTTAAAGAGAAACGGAAAGTTTCGTTGGCCACTGAAGATGTTTCTCACGTAATCAAACAACAGTTTATACATCTTGATCCTATTCTTTTTTTTACTGTATGTTTCTTTGGAGTTAAAATGGCTATGATAGCCTCATCGAAAACAGTCTTCAATCCCTTCTGGGTTAAAGCTGAACATTCCACATAGCAGCACGCTCCTATCTGGGAGGGAGAAAAAGAACAAGCACATAAAATCTTTTTCCACAACTGGTATGACACAGACACCATTATAAGGAACATTAAAAATATACTAGTAGCTCTGCAAAAAGAATGAAATCTAAATACTCAGAGATAGCTAACTAGAATTACTAGAATAAATCCTTGCAGACATTTTGGGAATAATTCTTTCATCAAATATTTACCGAGTGCCTACCCTATGCCAAGCACTGCTTTAGGTGCTGGGGATACTGTCAATGAACTGAACAATTGAGCCAGGTCCCTGTTGTGTGATGCTTACATTTGCTTAAGTTCTGGGGGAGGTGGGAAAAGCTCTACAAGGTGAAATCTGAGCAGTGATGGATAACTAGAGGAAGCGTATCTAGGCAGATGGAGCCAGGTGCAAAGGCTCCGATGGAGGAGCTTGCTTGGGGCCATCCAGGAACGCTAAAGAAGCCACAGTGACAGAAGCGAGTGAGTGCGGGTCGGGAGGGTGGTGGATGGCAAGAGATGAGGTCAGTGATGTGGCCTTGACTCTAAAGACTTAGTCTTCTACTTTGGGGGAAACCCATTCATTCATTGAAAGTGTAATGAGCACTTTTATTTGTCAAATGAGAGAATACAGCAAGGAACAAAAAAGTCTCTACTGTTGAAGCTTCCATTTTAGAGGGAGAAAACCATGAACTAATAAATACCGAGGTAGAATGTCACAGGCAATTATGTGGTCTGCAAAAAAGCGGAGACGTGAGATAGGTAAGGAGTAAGGATGCAATCAGGCAAGGTCTCAGTGACAAAGTGATTGAGCAGAGATCTGAAAGGAGAAAGAACAAAGAATGTTCCAGAGGGAAGAACATTCTAGGCAGAGGGAGCAGCAAAGTTCCAAGCCCTGAAGCAGAAGGGAACAGCAAGGAGCTCATGTGCCTGAGCAGGCAGAGAGATGTTAGGGCCACAATGAGGGCTCTGGCCTTGACTGCCCGAGCTGGGAGCCCCCGCTGGATCCTGAGCAGAGCAGTGATCTGATGGGGCTTATATTTTAAGACTTGCGCGGGATATTGTGTTGAGCACAGGTTAACACAGGGCACAGAGAGAAACGGAAAGGTGAGTTAGAAACACGCAGTAATCAGGCAGATATGGAGGGGCCCAAACCTGACTGATAGAAGAGGTGGAGCATTTGGATTCTGGATATATTATGAAGGTAGAGCATTATGTAAGAACAACAAGGTCAAGTGTGACTTCAAGGATTTTGACCTGAGTAACTGGGAGGACAGGCTTGGAAGGTAAAATTAGGAATTGTTTTGGACATGTTAATTTTGAGATCCTTAGCCATCAAGATGGACTTGGATGAATGGCTGGATAACCAAGTCTAGAGTTTGGGAAGAGTTTTCATACTTGGAGATAGAAATTTGGGGGTCTTCAGTAGAAGATTGTTCAAACCACAAGAATGATAGAAGCTCCCCTAAGCCTGGAGAATAAATGTGGGTATAGAAGAAAAAATGTCCAAGACATTGAATGCTGATTCCTGCGCCCTCCATCATTCTGAGACAGGGAGATGAAGAGACAGAGAAAAGGCCGACAAGCAGGGAGAAAAACCAAAGAGAGAGCATTTGAGGAGGCCAAGTAAAAGTATTTCATGAAGGAATCAACTGTGCCAAACGTTGCTGAGAGGCCTAAAAATGGGATCATACTGTTTGCAACCACTTTTTTTTTCTTAAAATACATAATAAATTTGAACATCTCAATGGATATATTAGTATAAATTTTTAATAGATGCAGGTTTTTGTTTTTTGCCTTTATAAACAATGCAGCAACTTGTAGCCATCTCTTTAGGAACATCCAAATCATTTTCTTAGGATAGATTCCAACATATAGAACTGCTTGAACAAGAGTGTGCATGACTTTAAGGCTTGTGCATATCATCAAGACTAGTTTTACTCAACGACCAACAGTACAACAGAGCGCCCACTTCTTTGCATCCCTGGAAGAGGGGTTATTGTAAATCATTTCTCATTTTTTAGGCCAACTTTATAGGTGAAAATCGAACTTACATTTGACTACTAAGGAGTTTTAACATAATTTCTATCTTCAATGGCAATTTGCATTTTTTGGTGAATTTTCTATTGATGTTCTTAGCTTGCTTTTCTATTGGGCATATAATTCTTTGTCTGATTAATTCATATGCAAGGGGTTCCTGTGTACTAAGGATATTAATCCATTTTTCTGCCATCTGTGTCAAGTGTGTTATATGACTTTTAATTTTATTCCTGGCATTTGATGTATTACATTTTTATGTAGTTAAATCATCAGTATTTTCATTTATGACTTTTACCTTTGTGTCATTTAGAAATTCCTTCTCTCCCCAAGATTACAAAATGAATATATGAAATTCCTAAAGTGATTTCTTAGTGAAGCTATTTATCTTTTGCTGTAGGAAAAATTGTCCTCCCAAAGGTTTTCTTGCTTTCTTCTGCCTCCTGATAGTACATTTTAAAGGAACTTATTAGAATCTGCTTCCACCAAAGTCCTATTAAAGTCACATCAAAAAAATAGAATCCAATAAAGTTTGGACCCAATAGAGAAAAAAATATGCCTAGCTTTGGGATGAGAAAAAATATAAGTTAAAAGATATTATGTGTGTCCCAGTTAGATCTTTTTTAGAATGCTGCTATTTCATATCTTTCATAAAAAGATGGGAAGAAAACTCAACTCATTTATTTCAAACCTAGCCATCATTTTTGCTTTTAACTGCATATTTAATCTGTCGCCCGATGCCACTCCACTACCTACCTACTCCATGAGTGTTAACTGATAACAGAGCCTGATCTGGCACAGTACAAATATTTAAGTGATTAAGAAGGGCTGAAAGATCAGCACCTTTTTATGATGCCTCTATCTACACATGACTTATTAAGAAAATATTATTGGTGGTATAAGAGTCTGGCTCTGGAGTCAGGCCTTGACTGAAACCCAGCTCTGTCAATATTATCTGCAGGACCTTGCAAGTTACCTGACATCGCCACACCTCCGTTTTCTGTTCTATAAAATAGGGAGCTCGTCAGACCTACTTCAGAGTCTGTGCAAGGATTAAAGGAGATAATGCATGGGAAGCGCTCAGCACAGTGCCCAGCATATAGTAAGTGCACAATAAATGTCGGCTTCTAGTATTACTTTAGCTGTTTTTACATTTATTTATAAGTTCTATAAAGGTTCCATTACCTCTTTTGCTAGTTTCTGTCCTTGTTCCACACATACAGGCTTTTCTTTCATATCATTCAGTCTTGCTAAAGTTTTGGGGTCATCGCGGAGATCAATCTAATGAAGAAAGGTCAATAATGTCCCATAATAACAACAAGTCTTTAAAGATGAATCAAAGCATGGAGCCCCACCTACTTCCCACATACCAGTAAAAGATTAAACGAAGGATCCCAATTTCTTAAACCAACTAAGATAAGTGCTTTCCTTCAGCACTGCATTTTCAAAAAACGTGATAGATTTTCTTATAACTTACAACTGAGCTTAAACATGCATAGTATTTGCTAAACCTCAGGACCATTGATCTGAGAGCAACACCGCAAGATAGACCAGTTTTCTTAAAAACGTAGGATCAAAGCAGACATACCTGAGTTCCTATTAATAAGAAGGGTACATTTGGTGCGTATTCCTTAAGTTCTGGTACCCATTCCTCTTTCACATTTTGAAATGAGGCTGGATTCACCACAGAGAAGCATATAAGGAAGACATCAGTCATTGGATAAGATAAAGGCCTCAGACGATCATAGTCTTCCTAAGGAAGGAAGAAAAACTTAATTATTTCTTTAATTACTCATAGTAAGTCCATGACATTAACATGGTCAAAGACACACGTTAGGACTATTCCACAGATGAAATGTATGGCACACGACATAAAACAAGATACTGTCCATTTGGTTTTGTGATTTCTCCTTTTGAAGTTCTGAACACCAGTGGGGTAAAAATATGACAAGATCACTGACAACTACAATGAAACTTGGAGAAAATATATTGCGATTACTAAAGCTGTCACTGGAAACATTTTCTTCACTGAAAAGTCTGCACGGAGAATTGATTACAGCTAGATGTAGCATAAGTGTTACCATTTATAATAACTAACATGTACTGAAAGTTTACTGTGTCAGGGACGGAGCCATATCTCACCCAAGTATTACTTATTAAAGCCCTCTAACAACTATGGTAACATAGCTACCATTATCCCTGCTGAGAAAACCGAGGCACAGAAGTTAAATAACTTGGGTGGGGATGTACATACAGCCAATAAGTAAAAGAGATGAGCTTTAAACCCTGGCAATTTTACTCCAGAGCCTCTGCCTTACCCACCATACATTTTCTCTGAGACCTTAAATCTTTGCTTTCCCTATTAATATAGGTTTTTTAATTGTGTGTGTGTTGTGTGAAAATTTAAAGATAGAAACATAGAGGAAAGTCACAAAAACTCTTTCCTTTCCAATTTCCATTCCCTTCCTGAAATGGAGATGTTTTCACGTGCATCTTTCTAGTTCTTTTTCTATGCATGTATGTACCTACAACTGTACATATTCAAACTTCTGCACTAGACGAGACTGTGCAATCCATGCTGTCCTGCACACTTCAGTGCGTCTTGGAGACCTTTCCAGACCAGAATGCGTTAGACGGCCATGAAAGTCTACACTGCTGCCTGAATGTGGGGCTAAAGGAACAAACATTAAGAACTCCTTGCGCTCCGAGTTCCAGCGGCAGTATTTCCCTTGTGGAACCATTTTTCTTGCATGTTATCTTCTAACATTTTTCTCAGTGCAATGTTCAACTCAAGCACATTAACGTCTCAACGTTTTGACTCTGGAGTTAATCCTTCTATTTCTCTGTGATGCTTCCATAACCCAGAGGCCTGGGCATTAAAAGATTTCTCAGGTGTTGGCTATTACAGGACAAGAAGGGAAAAGCTATCCTCAGTCTTCTTCACCTTTTATTTTTCAAAGTAAAGGTGTCTAGTTTGTTTTTAATAAAGCAGTGCTCTGCTGCTAAGAAATTAATAAATAGCCCGGCCACAGTGGCTCAGTGGTTGAGCATCCACCTAGGAACCAGGTCATGTCTGATTCCCAGTCAGGGCACACGCCTGGGGTGTGGGCTCAATCCCCAGTAGGGGGCATGTAGGAGGTAGCTAACCAATGATTCTCTCTCATCATTCATGTTTGAATTTCTCTCCCTCTCCCTTACTCTCTGAAATCAATAAAAAAATATTAATATATAAATAATAAATAAATAAATAAATAAATGTGGATATGAAACATGCTGCACCCCAGCCAATTAATATCAGAGGACAGATATTAGCATGTCTTTAAAAATCAGTTTGAGGGTTAAGTGGTATGATTGGTGCATTAAATATACTTTCTTTACTCTGCTGCCTATTTCAAGCTGATTTTTAAAGACATCCTATTTAATAAAGAGGGAATATGCTAATTGACCCTCACACCATTGCAAAGATGGCGGCATCCAAAGCCAATAAGGAGGGAATATGCTAATTGACTGTCACACCCTCAAAGATGGCAGCACCCACAGCCATAAGACGGTGACGCCCAGTCCCCTCAGCCCTGCCAGGATGGCAGACGTACAGCAAGGCCAGGCCGCCCCCAGACAGACCTGGCTGCTCTGTGCACCTGCCTCTGAAGTCCCCCAACCCCACAGCCCCCCAGCCACCCAGGGCCGCCCGAGGCTCAGGCAACCAGGGCTGGCCAAGGCTTATGCTGCTGGCAGTGGCAGCAGCAGAGGTGTGATGGGGCATGGCCTTCCCCTGATCGCCGGGTTGCCTCCCACCCCTGAGGACTCCCAGACTGTGAGAGGGGGCAGGCTGGGCTGAAGGATGCCCCCTCCAGTGCATGAATTTTCATGCACCGGGCCTCTAGCATTCTAATAAGGGGGGAAAGTGACAGCATTTAATCTCAGCATCCACCCAGCAACTCTACATTCCAGAGAGAAGACGCGGCATGCTCAGGGAATGGGGCACTCTTGTTCAAAACCTCTCCTCATCCATATTTAGATCTCCAATTTTCACAGAATTAGAAATGGGAATACTATCTCATAGGATCATGAGAAATAAATGAAAGAATGCAACTCAATCCCTCAGCATAGTATCAGGCACATAAAAGCCTCCAATGCTTGCACATAAATTCTTCATCCCATGGGAAACTGATTAAAGCCACACGCTCCTTAAAGCCACACACCATCCCAGCTGTCCCACTCCAGACCTGGTTTTGCATCTCTCTCCAACCACAGAGAAGAAACTCCTTTAGTGAGAAATAAAATTTCTACACTGACATCAAAACACACAAATCAAACTGAGGTCTCTTGAGGACAGCGTCATTTTCAGATTAATAAAAGAGAATATTATTACTTTTCTAATTCGTCACTTGAGGACTCAGAGCCCTAAGACTATTTAAAATGTAACCAAATATATATATTTCTAAGAAAAACAAATGAGATTTTTAAATGAAATTTTACTTTTAAGCACGTTTACCTCATCTGGGAAATTGCATGTGCACTCTTTCTCTAGAAGGGTATTGTAAAGAATAAAAAGAAAATGAATGCACAATTCTCTGGATATGCTTAATAATATTAATGCAAATATTCTACAGAACATAAGTGTTGCATGTTTGCTTTCATAACCATAGTAAGGCCTGACTTTCCTCAATGACAGATGTGTGGGCACAAGGAAAGAAATTAGACTAGTCATTTCTAGATATTTGGGAAATTGCAGATTTTGTTCAAATAATTAAAATGTGAAGGATTTGGGTTATAAAAACACAAGACAAAGACAAGTACATTTAGAACGCCTTAAAAACAAATGTTACCTCTGAAGTCTGAACTACCTAAAATGAACTCTGCCTGTACTCTCCAACTAAATAATTGGCAGTTATTATAAGAATGAGAGCCTTCTGCTTCCATCTAGCCAGAGTAATTAGAAGTCTAATAATAGCATATTAAAAAAATTATCTCCTATGCATCCTGTACCCTGCATCATATAAAATGGTTTATATCCACTGTGCAGTATCTTGAGTGAACTTCAGTGAAATTCTGGATTTCAGGATGAATACAGTTCATTTCCAGCTATCTAGTGTAAATGTGACAACACAAAGGAAGTTAAATGTGGAACATATACCCTTCATTTTAAATAGCCACTTATCAAAGTCAGTATCTTTCCAAAGCCAACTCTCTAGTGGTCTTCTTAATTAACAAACCAATTATATTTTAGTTCTTTAAAAGAAGATAGAGTTTTAGACATTTCAGCATAGTAACTGGAACCTTCTCAGGAGTAGAGAAAACCATCATCCTATATAATAAAAGGGTAATATGCAAATTGACCCTAACAGCAGTACCACTGGGAATGACTGGTCACTATGACACACACTGACCACCAGAGAGCAGATAATCAATGCAGGAGGTGCCCCCTAGTGGTCAGTGCACTCCCACAGGGGAAGCTCTGCTCAGCCACAAGCCAGGCTGCCAGCTGTCAGCACAGCAGCGGTGGTGGGAGCCTCTCCTGCCTCCTCAGCAGCACTAAGGATGTCCGACTGCCACTTAGGCCTGCTCCCCACAGGGGAAGCAGACATCCCCCGAGGGTTCCTGGGCTGCCAGAGGGATATCTGACTGCCAGCTTAGGCCTGATCCCCTGGGGAGCAGGCCTAAGCCAGCAGGTGGACATCCCCTGAGGGGTTCCAGACTGAGAGAGGGCACAGGCCAGGCTGAGGCACACCCCCCCCCCCGAGTGCACAAATTTTTGTGCACTGGGCCTCTAGTATATAATAAAAGCCTAATATGCTAAATGTCTGATTGTCCTGTCATTCATTTAACCAATCAAAGCATAATATGCTAATGATATGCTAAGGCTGCTTAACCGCTTGCTATGACGTGCACTGACCACCAGGAGGCAGATGCTCCAACCAGTAGGTTAGCTTTCTGCTGGGGTCCGGCTGATTGGGACTGAGCGAGACAGGCCAGATATGCCCTGGAGCCCTCCCGTGGCCCCTCCCTGGCTGGCCAACCTCCCAGGTCCCTCCCCGGTCCAGATTGTGCACCAGTGGGGTCCCTCGGCCTGGCTTGCACCCTCTCGCAATCCGGGCTGAGGGACAACCCCTTCCTGAGCGCATGAATTTTGTGCACTGGGCCTCTAGATAACTGGTCTTCCATCAAAAACATAAAGAACAATCATGAGTTTGATCATCAGGATTATTAGAGTGCTTAGTAAAGCTTTAGTTTCTGACCAACTGGCTAAGTATCAGAAGTGTCAAATTTTTTTAGAAATGTCTTCTGGTAGCTTAGTGATTAAGCTCTAGGCTCTTGTCAAGAGTCTTTGATCTTCGATGATGACAGCCTTAACCCTGGAAAAATATCACACACTTACAACCTGACAAGGATCCTCAGACAAAAAGAGGCTGAATAACAGTGTTCTGAGAAGAAAGAAGACTTTAGGTGTAACAGAACCGCAGCAAGTGACCATAAGGTGGTAGATCCCTTTCCATGGATAGGCAGCCAGCAGTGCCCATGATCATCCCCACCTCTAAATGACCTTTGTCCCCTTCATGTGGACCTGGTGCTCTCTCCTACCTTAGTGAATTCTCTTTAAAATACATATTTTTTTTTAGCATGTGTATGCCTGTTTAAAATACATATCCAAACATGAATTTTAAGTAAACCACTCACATCAGATAATACAGCCCCTCCCGTGCTTTGTTAACTAGTATGCTATCACACACCGGTCACCTAACATCAATTAGCAAAAATTTATTGAGATCGCACTGCATGGAAGACATAAATACAAGGAATAATTATCCTCTCTAGAGCTTACAGTTTAGTTGGGAGTTCAAGATATAGACATATAAAATGATAGGCATATAAAATAATGGGAAAAATAAAAGTGGAAACTGGTCAGGTGAACATATAAATGCTTAACCCCCCCAAAAACATTAATAAGCACCTACTATGTGTCCAGAATAGTGTGAAGTGCAATCATTAGGGAAATGAAGGAAGGACAAGATTCTGATCATATCTGATTTAGGTAACACCCTTATAATTTATACATATGCAAAGCTCTATCATAAGATATTTGCATGTTAAAAACAAGGCAACCAGCTCAAAGGAGCAAGAATGGTGCCCCACTATGTGCTCGTGCACCTCACTAGAACTTTGCGGACCTCAAAGCCATAGCCTAAAAGAGAAGAAATTTCAGTCCTGGTGTGGAAACATGCATAAGGTCAGCATGGAGGAGGAAGAATTTGACAGAAGGAGAGACACACAAACATTTATAACAGTCCCTGTTCTAAGGGAGATCATGGTAATGGAGACAAATATGGGCGAACACTATATCACATGTTAGAATGTGGTAAATATCAAGGAATTAGGGGATGCTAAAAGGCTTCTTAGAGGAGGTGGCCTTAAAGAATGAAGGGGATTGGCTCATATATGACCTACTAGCAATGTGGCTTTGGTCTAGTCACATACTTATTAGAGGGTCAGTTTCTCGGTCTGTAAAATGGGAGAACATCCACGACAAATGTTTCGAAGACTATAAAGTGCCATAAGAACATATTATGCACTCCCAAATAACCCAGCATATTACTTTAAGAGACAGTCATCTATCAAAACCTACAAGAGGTTTCCTCTGAAACAACCTTGAAAGATAAAATGTGAGACCACAAGGGAATAATTCTTTAACTGACAAGCCCAAACTTCTAAAGTTTAAAACAGTTTCTAACTACTTTAAGAGATGCCCCTGACAACTGGTGGTTTGTGGTATATAAAGGAATAACTTTGTCACTTCCAAAGCACACAGTAGTAATCTCCATCTGCTTCTTGTGAGAAGTCCAAAATAGGTATCAGGCATGGCGCCTGCAACACTGGGACCCTCTACAATCATCCTGAGTAATAACAGTCCACGAAACATCATTTCCTTTGTGTGATCTTGTCACTTTTGAGTTCATTTTACATTTGACTTTGTGAAATGGAAATACCACTTTTCACCCCCTTAACAATAATTGTGTTTTCACGGAAGCTGGGTTAGGTTCCTTTGGGGAGCATTTTGATAAGTTTGGTTGCAAATACATCAGTGATGAGTGTACTGAATTTGCCTACCACCTCCTACTACTATGGAACTAAAGGAAATTTGGGTAGGAAAAGGAATTTTTTTAAGTGCTATAAATTCCTAAGAGGTAACTGTTTTTCAGAAACTTTTCAAATACTTGGCTGGTTTGTTTGCTTTGTTTTCCCTCATCTTCAGTTCGGCTGTGAAATGGTATTTATGTATACATCACTGGCCTGATCAGCCCTTAGTAAAAGAATTCTTGAAATGGAAGTTTTAGCTTCTAAAGTTCAGTAACTGTCACTTTCATATATTTTGATTTATAATAAGTCAGGCTCAATTGATTTACCAATTATTTAGGAGTTAGTGAACCAAATCTTCAGCTTTTTTCCCTATCACTATCTTCCTTTGGACTGCCTGATTGATCCTAAATCCTGGGTAGGTTGGTGGAGGAAAAGGAAAGTTGAAACGCACAATCTGCCAGAGCACTGGCCCAGCCTTTGTCCAACAGTGTCATTATGAACCAGCACTTCCTCTTCTCTAAAAGGAGGGGCTGAGCTCGATCACCACATTACATGGTTAAAAATGCTCAAAGGAACACTTTTTACCCTAGTGAACAGCCTTAGTAACAGATTTAATGTAGGAGGAGATTTAACTGATAGGGTAAAAATCACGCTTTAGGATTACACTTTATCTATGCTGACCCCACAAGGCAGGGGATCAAGACTTAGCTAAATATGGCCCTCGGGCAAGCTGTAGTTCCCCATCTGTGGGGGAGAATAAATATAGCATACACATGTGAAGATAAATGAGAGAGCTGGTCAAGTGTTCTGAGCAACAGACGAGCCTGACTTTCCAAAAAAAGACAAACCACAACCTCGGAGCCAGTGCAGTTTCTTCTGTGCGTGGTGAGATGACTTCCCTCGTCCTAAAGGATTTAGAGCTGAAACTCTACACTGTCTGGAGGTATAATGACCGGTCTCTCTCCCTAAAACAGAGGACAGCTGGCTTCAGGCATGCAGACAAAGGTAAATGACAGGTCATGCTTCCACGCAGTCTGCTCCTTTTCTAACGTTCTTGGCACAAATTCATGCTGATGGAATATTCATTCATTCATTTATTCTAACAAGTATCTGTCAGCTGAGGGCTGAGCACTGTGAATGCTCTCGTGAAAAACAGACAGGGCCTTGCCCCAACGGAGTTCACAATGTGACAGGAGGAGGCAAGTGCCTCCCAACTAGAGGAGTGCCACCGCGTCCCACCGGGGCTGTTTGGAAAATGTGGGAGGTGTTTTTGATAGTCAGCATGAATGAAGGATGAAAACTGGCGGAGGAAAAATAATTGTTTAAAGCGCTATAAATTCCTAAGAGGTAACTGTTTTTCAGAAACTTTTTAAAGATCTGCCCCTCCCCCCAAGTACACTCTTCAGTTCAGTTGTGAAACGGTATTTTTGCGGTGTCCCTATTGGTGTTCAGCGGAGCCAGAGTTCTTCCATAGCCTGTGTGCATGACTGGTGAGTGTACTGCCCACCATTAATGAGAGAGAAAACCCTTTTATAATTATTCAAGTCTAGGATCTAACTCTGGTGCACATAAAAGCGCAAAGTATTTTTTTGCACAGTTTTAACGAATTTTCTAGGAAGGTAATTTCGGTGCAAATTGAAGGAGAAAAATAGACTGTATTTTATTTTGTTTAAAACATTGCAGGAGTTGCTTATCACTATAGAAAACTGCACACCATCGGCAATATTGCTCTCAATAACTGAATCACCATAAATCACAATTGTTAGTCAACATCTGTAGTTGCTATAATTCGTGGTAATTCTACCTCTAGGCACAGGCACCTGACCACTTCATTATAATTTCTGGAGAACTCAGCTCTAAAAACTTAGGCGTTTAATACTGAAATAAATACTTTTTATGATGAATCACTTTCCTTTTATTTCTCTTTCCTATTGCTGCTAGGATGTTATATTGATTTAAAATTAGGTGCATAGAGCGGTATATTACCTGTAGATTTCATTTGAGGATAAGTAAAGGAGAAACGTTTGTTATAAAAGAGGGGATGAGTCTGATTTGGTTGAAGCCCTGAGCTAGGCATTCAACAAATTGGGACAAAAAGGACTCTAAATGCAAATTGAAATACGTGTGAAGAAGGAAAAGAGCCGCGCACCAGGATGACCTCTCTGAGGAAGAGACATCTAACCTGAGATCTGAGGGAGTGCAACAGCCTGAGGCACAAAAGCCCTGGCAGAGCCCAGGGAAAAGGCAGGTGGCAGGTGGTTGGAGAGCTAGCAGTCCTGTATCACCAGAGCCTACTGCAATGGAAAGTCACCAAAAAGGTGAAAAACTGGAGTCATGTAATTTGGGGAGTTTTTTGTTGTTTTCTTATTTTGTTTTTGTAAAGGCAATTCAGGCTGTTTTGTGGAGAATGAATCAGAGGTGGGCAGGGGTACAAGGAGAGAGTATTACAATAATTCAGGTGAGAACACGGTGGCTTGGACTGAGTGGCAGCAGGTGACAGCTAAAGAAATGGGGGATTCTAGATATATTCTGAAAGTAAACTCAGGCTTAAGTGATGAGCTAGAAGTGTGGCGAGAGGTGAGGGAGTCTCTGGAATGATCCAGGGTTCGGCTTATGTGGCTCCATAGGGCTTGTCTTCTCCAGGGAGATGAGGAAGACTGAGGGTAGAGAAGCACATTAGGGAGAAAATGCAAGGAGCCAATTTTGGACATGTTAAGTTTGAGATGTTGAGAAAACTGTCAGAAAAGTGTATCTGGAGGCGCTATCTGCCTCTTGAGGTCCAGGCTCCTGCTTCAGATGCCTCCTTTTGGCTAACCAGAAGAATCTCAGATTCAACATATCTGAACTAAATTTATTCCCCTTCAAATCTGTAATTTCTCCTGTGTTAACCAGCTCAGTAAGAGACATCACCACTCAATCAGGCTCCGGCCGGACCCCTGGAGGTCCTCAGTGTCCACCTCAAACACACAGCACGTGAGTCTGTTGCCCAGCCAGTCTCACTGCCCTTTCCCTCTCCTCAGGTCCGAACCTGGGCTGCTCCTACCCGTCTTTCAGGCTTCGGTCTAGAAATCTCTTCATCCAACAAATCTTCCATTTAGATTAAGTATCACTAAGTACTTCTGTCATTCCCCGTCGTACGCTGTAATAGGATTGCCTCTTTTCTTCTCTGTAATCTGCACAGCACTCCCTGAGAGCAGGGGGCTCTTCTTCAAAGTCTGGCTGACAGTAACTGCTACTAAATTCCTATGGAGTGAAGGAGAGTAGCATGTGGGAAGGTGAAACCAGGAAGGCCAACTGCAGCCAGATCATGGGTGGCTTGTACAGTGCTGGCCGGCACCTCCCTCTGCAGGTACAAAGCTGGAGAAGGTGAACCGGGTACCTGACTTCTCCAGTGACAGGCTAATTTCTCAGGACGCCCTCACCACCTTCAGCCAAGAATCAAACTGCCTCCTGTGCTCAGGGCTACTCTGTGGTGCCCCCATGGGTCCAACCCACCTGCCTGAATACTGGGCGCTCTAAAGAGGAGAGCCTCAGAGTGGGCATACTCCCAGCATTTTAGTTCCTGCTACTATTTTTACCACTGCCTTCGACTCATTGTCTTGACATTTATTTTACCTAAGTATGAAGGAATACTGTGAGCTGTCAACTAAGTATCCTTCTCCTATTTCCTTCTTCTTCCCTAAACTGAATTTGTTCAGGACCCCATCACTCCTTCATCCAGACACATGCCCCTAGCTAAAAGAATTCCTGTTTGGATTAAGCCAATCATAGAGTTTAATTCCCCACTCCCTGACCAAAGGCATTTGTTCTCGAATGGGCACATGTGCTAAGTAGTCCAATCAGAATGAAGTAGTCTCTGGATTATCCAAGGGACTCATTCCCTGCCCCCTCCCCCAGTCCCCAACCTATCAAAGTCATTGGTCCTCTGTGGGCACATGACCTAAGAAGTCCAATCAGAAAGAAGTAGTCCCTGGATCATCCAAGGTGGCTCCTCATTCACCCCTTTCTCCTGCTATCCTCTGCTTTCTCTCCCTCCCTCCCTCCTTCTCTCACTCAGTATATAGCTGCTATTCTCTGGGCTCTGCCTCTGCAGATCATGAAGACTGTTCAGGGACCCCTCCTCAACAGCAATACTGTGGTCCCTGTATGACACTGGAATACATACTACCCAGGACTAGCTATTTGGAGGGAGGCACGTATAATAACCAGGCCTCACACTTCCACAGGAGCATCCCTCTCACCCTTTTCAATCCTTGGGCTCTAGAGGATCCTTCGGCATTGTGAATGCAGGTTACCTGGGCTTCCCATTGTGGGGTCCAGGGGAGGGGAACAGCCGATACAGAACTGTAAGTAATAAATGGGCCGAATCCGGAGGAAACATCATTCTCCTCAGCTGTGAACTAACACCTGTCTTTGAGGCTGGGGAAGAGGCTTACAAAGACTAAAGTCTCTCACCAAGACAAGAGGCCAAACAATAAGAGAAGACCCCAGGAATTACACTCTGGTTTTCTTCATGTCCAGATGAGGCAGCCAAGCTGCATGGAGGAGTTAAACCATGACTAACAAACCCACTTGGAATCTGAGTACTTAAACCACACTCTTTGGCCAAACATACAGTGAAATTTGCCATCTGACGATGAGAAAGTTTTCTTGGCAGGCAGGCAAAATCAGGATGACCTAATGCAGTTCACAAATACACAGTCACAGAACAGACCCTGAGAAAAATACAGCTTCTGGACTGATGAAAAGATTTTGGAATTCCATCAAGGTATAGGTTTGCAACATTGTGAATGTATACTAAATGCCACTGAATTATATGCTTTATTTCCCTTTTATTTTTTTTATTAATTTTGACAGAGAGAGAGAGAGAGAGAGAGAGAGAGAGAGAGAGAGAGAGAGAGAGAAGAGATCCATTGATTGGTTGGTGCCCAACTGGGGATCGAACCTGCAATCTAGGTATGTGCCCTGATTGGGAATTGAACCAGTGATCTTCCAGTGCACAGGATGATGTTCCAACCAACTGAGCCACACCAGCCAGGGTTGAATTGCACACTTTTAAATGATTAAGAAAAATACAGGCCCATAAGTGTGCAAAGCTGGAACCTTCCAAGTACTCACATATATGCACACGTGCACACATACACACACACACAGAGTAAGAGAGATGTATTTGAAATTCAGAGAGGTGAGGCACACAGCAGAAATATCTTGCAGGAAGTCCCTGGAGCCCAACACATCAACTGCTCAGGACCGGCATTGATCCCGTGGCAGGCTTCCCGTTGTTGAGCACGGGAGCTCAGCTTATCCTTCTTCGTGCATATTTTATACCAACCCCCTGTTCCGCATTTCTTCCTTCATCTTCTCCTGCCAGCTCTGGCCCCCTTGTACTCCAGGAGGCTCCCAACAGAGCCCCTCCAGTCCTACAGCAAGTAACCGCATCACATTACTATAGCCGTGTTTAACTTCACAGCTCCGAGAATCCAACCACGTGATGAGAAGAGAAGGAAGAGGGACTGAAGCTGAATCAATTGCCAACGGCCAATGATTTACTCAATCGTGCCTACTCAATGAAACCTCCATAAAAACCCAAAAGGACAGGGTTTGGAGAACTTGGGGTCAGTGAACTCATGCAGGTGCATGAACACTCACTCTCTGCCTCACAACCTGAGAAATGGTTCCTAGAGCCGGGGGCAAGATGACAGGTAACAGACTGATGGAAGAGAGTAAAAAGGGAAGGCAAGGGTTACTCAGCCATAAAAAGAAATGAGTAAGGCACATTCTTCAACACGATGAACCTTGAAAACATTATGCTAAGTGAAAGAAGCCAGACACAAGGGTTACATATTCTATGATTCCATTTAAATGGAAGCAAATCCATGGAGACAAAAAATGGATTAGCAGTTGCTAGGAGTTGGAGGAAAAGGGGAATAGAGAGTGACTGCTAAATGCATTTCTTTAGAAGGTGATGAGAATGTTCTGGAATTAAATAGTGCTGATGGTTGTGCAACTTTGTGAATATATAAGATCCAATGAATGTCAGTTACATTTCAATTTTTTAAAAAAAGAAAAGAGGAACTCACCAACATGGCTCAGTGGTTGAGCATCAACCTATGAACCAGGAGGTCACAATTCGATCCCCGGTTCAATTCCCGGTCAGTGCACATGACCAGGTTGCGGGCTCGATTCCCCAGTGTGGGGCGTGCAGGAGGCAGCCGATCGATGATTCTTTCTTATTATGGACTAGAGACCCGGTGCACAGATTTGTGCACCAGTGGAGTCCCTCGGCTTGGCCTGCGAGGATCAGGCAGAAACCGGTGCTCTGACATCCCTGAGGGGTCCCGGATTGCGAGAGGGTGCAGGCCAGGCTGAGGGACTCCACCAGTGCATGATCCGGGCTGAGGAGGAACCGAAGGAGGGCTCCAGGGCATTTCTGGCCCATCTTGCACAGTCCCTATCAGCTGGGCCCCAGCAGCAAGCTAACCTACTGGTTGGAGAGTCTGCCCTTTAGTGGTCAGTGCATGTCATAGCAACTGGTTGAATGGTTGAATGAACAGATACTTTTCATATTAGGCTTTTATTATATAGGATGATACTATTTCTCTCCCTATCCCTTCCTCTCTGAAATCAATAAAAAAATTTTTTAAAAATAAAAGTAAAAAAGGAAAGAGGAATAAACTTATACACCAGGAATTCTGAGTGATCAATTTCTTCATTAACACCAGCCGGCCGAGGTGTGGCTGCTTCCACACTGGCCTGCTAGGTTAGGCAGCAGGACGTCAGGGCTCCCCCAGGGCAGCAGGCAGCCTCCCCTCCTATCGAGGCAGAGCTGAGCAGCTTAGCCCATTCTCTGCACCTTCATCCCCTTGCTTCCAACAGAAGGCCACAGTCCACCCTGGAGGGAGACTGGCCTCAAACACACTGAAGGATTCCTAAAGATCCAGACTTACTAGGGAACAGCACACACTCTGGCCAAATAGCCCTGACAGCCTTTCTACTAACGGGCTCCATGAATGAAGAAATGAGTTCTATTGTGCTTAAACCAGCAATGCACTAGAACAACCATCTGGAACCTGATGTCATTTTCTAATTTATTGATTGACTTTTAGAGAGAGAAAGGAAGGGAGAGAGTTAGAGAAAGGAACATTGATTTGTTGTTCCACTTATTCACTGGTTGAGTCTTGTATGTACCCCTGACCAGGGATCAAAATCCACAACCATGGCTTATTGGTTTGACACTCTAACCAACTGAGCCACCCGGCCAGGGCTACAACCTGATTTTAAAGACCTTCAGTCGTGTCCAGGCAGAATTCCTTTCAAAGTGAACTGATAAGGGAGCCAACATGCTGGTGGGAAAGTCATGGGGAAGGTTCTCTCCGTAAGTTTTCTGACAGATTTCCCTAAATCCAACACATACCTGATTTCCTACTGGGACTCTCCTCCACCAAACCTCATGCTAAGTGCTTTGTGCCCCATTACCATTCAGGTGCTGAATGAAGATTTACACGTGAATAAAACCAAATGCTAACAGACAATTTGCTCAGTTGAAACTGAAAGAAGGGTTTCAACCCGAAGAGGGCTGGAGTCCCTGAGGAGGAGGGCACGGGATGGCCCCGCCTCAGGAGGACCTGCTCCCTTTCTGTAGCTGCATGGAGACAGGGCTACTTCCCCATCCCCGCAGGGCCACGGAGTCCTCGAGAAACACCTTAAGGTCGTAAATGTGAGCCCCGAACCAGCTTGCCTGGGAGGACAGCCCTTGGAAAATTAAGCTGGGGCAAATGGAGTTTTAATTGAACTGGACAATCAGAATTAAATGCTCTTTCTCAGCAGTGGCTCTTAGAGGCAGCACACTTTGAGCCAACTCATTTGTAACCCCAACCATTATGCCATTTGAAAGCGGATGTCTTCTCTACACTGAAACAGTTTAGAAGAGAGACAAAGAGGAGGGGGGGAGAGAGGAGGATGGGAGGAAGAACTAATTTTAAAGTGGTGGTGTGTGTGTGTGTGTGTGTGCACGCGCGCGAAGGAGAATGGAGGAATGGAGGAGGACAACCAGAGAAGTAATTCCTGCCAAGATGGGTGTCTGAGTAACAGCCCTTCCTCCCACCGTTCCTGGTGCCCTGCCTGAGTTTTAAAACAAAAGGACCTCATCGCCATCTGTTGCTCTGGAACTAATTTAGCACAAATCACACTGGCATCCTCCGTAGGGGCAGGCCTGTCACCACCCAGAGTGCTAACCTCAGCTACAGAGAACAAAGAAGGGCCCAGGCCCCAACCCGTCTGGCTGCTTAATGTACAGGAGAGAAAATGGCTTAGCAAAGAATACCCATGGAGTCTACTGTGTGCACAGCCCTGGGCCCAAGAGCATACCAATGGAGCCAAGGGAGGCTTAGAAAGTTCTGCTTCTGTGTTTTCCTGGCCTCATCACTAGGAGAGCTAGGAAGGCTGAATGCTTCAATTCACTGCAACAAATATGGAGTCACAACCATGTGCAAAGTTCTAGTGTGTGTGGTGGTGTGTGTGGTGGGGCAGGAGTTAAAAATAAATAAATCTCGCACTCCAGGGTCAGGGGGTATGGTGAGGGGTGTGTGTGTGTGTTGGAGGAGGGGGAGGAAGGCGGCTTGCTAAGAGGAGACATTCATGAACTCCCTCTGTAGCTCTGACATCTCCACCTGCATTGGAATGGAGAGCTCATTGAAACAGAGATGTCCGGAAGTTTCTGATTCAGGTCTGGGTGGAGCCTAAGAATTCGAATTTCGAACAGGTTCACTGGAGATACATGTTGGTTTGAGTTGCACATCTGAAAACCAGTGCAGTAAATCAGATCCTTCTTAAGCATCTAGTACATGTAAGAATCCAATCTGAGTAACTTTCTCCATCAAAAATTGACCTGAGAGCCCCTTGGTCCACTTAGCTCTGAGGAGCTGTTCATCTCCTTGGAAGGACAGACGCCGCCTCTGTGTCCCCAGTGAATAGGCTACTGCTCCTCTCCCATCACTGAACTGTGAGCTCCTGGGGGCAGGGCCTGTGCCTGACCTGTCTTGTAAGCTCTGCCCCTGGCACAGGGCTCAGCCCAGATCTGATACTTGGGGATGTCTGCTGACTGACTGCATGAACATTTTCATCTGGTCCTGATAGCCAGCCAGCCAGGAGAATGGGAGCTCACACAGAGGCGGTGCCAACGGGGACAGCCCAGGAAGGCAAGCAAAATGAGTAGCAGGTGACAGAAAACATTCTGGGTGTATCCAGGGCATATTCAAGTGGAAGAGAGACAAAGAGATTTGAAATGGCAGTTTTCACCTAAACAAGAAAACTCTTAGAGAAAAGAAAGACTTGGGGTAGCTGCTTGGGACAGAAAAGACACCTGTCACTTGCAGGCCAAAGCTGCCCGGCTCCGCAGCCCCCAAACAGCAAGCTAATGCCAAGCAAAGGCTGGCAGGCAGAGCAGGGGTGAGAGCTCAAAGGGTAGGGAGGCAGCCCTGATTCCTCGGTCTGAGAAGTCAGCTCATGTCACAGAGTCCCCGCTCCTCCTTCCTGGGAAGAGGCTACACCTCCACACACATGGCACGGAGCCGCCACCACACCCTCACCAGAGACGTAGCCACCAGGAATCTCTCTTTTTAAGCAAGAGTTGAGGTTAGTGAACAAACTGACAAAACACCCTCATCTTCCTTGGAGCCACTTTAGCAGCAGCCCCTACTGTCCCGCTTATGGACACCCCTCCACCAACTCTCGTTTTTGTAAAAGCAATGCACTTTTCACATGAAATATTCAACAAGAGAATATATACAACTGAAGGGGCATCTGACACTGTCAAGCTGCTTAGTGTGAGTAATGTAACGTAACCCGGGATCTGAGTTGGACAGCCTGCGCTGTCGTCTTGGTGTTGCCTTTGACCAGCTGTATGGCCTGGAGCAAGCCACTTAATTTCGAAAAACCTACAAAACGCGAGGCAACCACGTGTTAACCACTTTACTTACGGAGCAGGTGAAAAGCCTCAAGTGCAACATGCTTTGCACTCTGTAAAAATGGCACTCAATGGCCAGTGTGTCATTCCTACACCCCAAGTTCTGTCCCGAGTCCAGGATGGGCTGGTTCACTACTCTCACCAGCCTCTTGAAAAGAAACTGCAACAACAATAAAGGCCCCTTCCCCTACTTTTTGTCCTTTTTATTAAAATCAACAAGCAGCACAGCCCCAGATTAATATCTCCTAATTACCAAGTTGTCAGTTACTGGGTGAAAAAAACTCCATAATTTAGTTATCAACCCTACTCTCCATGCTGACACTGACTGCAGGGATCTGAGACACCCCCGTGCCCGCATTCCTCCCCACCCAGAATAGGAGTTCCTGTGGACCCTCTGCCTGGCATGACCTCATTTGGTCCAATGCTTCCCAAGCTTTCACTTCATGCTACAGAGAAAAGAGATGACATGTTCAGCACACAGGGGGTGGGATGAAGGGGTCATGGGCTAAGTGACTGAGGCTGACTGCTCAAGTCAGATGAGACAGCCTGAGCCTGGAGCTGTCTGTCCCAGGCTCCACCCAGCCTCCATGAGCCCGAGAAAATCTGTTATCTGGGAGCTGAGCAGCTCTGATTTGATCCAATGGCTCCATAATACAATCCCCTTTATACAAATAAGGAAACTGAGGTTTTGAGAAGCCAAGCTCCTTGCTGGACAGTGGGCACTGGCAGTTCAAAGTGGGGGCCCACAGAGGTAACCAGGGTACTCTACTGCTTCCCAACTCTTCCCGAAAGCCTGGCCCTCCCAAAAGGCTCACCCCTGCCACCCCTTCCTTGCTGGGACCGGGCAGCGCTCGGTGTCACACAGTGAGCTTCCCCAGGTGCACAGGCGGACCTTTCCGCGATCAGATCCCCCCTTTCTTCTCCACAGAAGATCAGAACACAGAGCAGGCCCTGAATCCACGCCAACTGCCATGAACTGGTGTGGCATCGCCCAGGCTGGCCTGGGCCATCACTCCCAGCAGCCACAGGCTGAGCATCAGGCCATATGGGGCAACTACACCTCATCCCTAACCCGCACAGCCACCCGGCAAGGTAGACATCATCTCCTGTTACAGGGAGGGGAGCGTGCTCACAGGGCTGAGATGCTGGCCAATAGTCTCACAGCCACAGAGAAGAGGACCTGGAGAATCCAAACCCCACAAGAATCCATCACTGCCAAGCTGCCTCCTCCCCAGGAGACCCGAGGTGCAGAGGCCTGAGCCTGAGAGTCAGCTCCGGGGAACGGCCCTCGGTGACCACTACATGCGGGTCCTGAGTGGGGATGAAACTGGTGGCCTGCTGCACACCTCCAACCGTCACTCCTTTTAACCTTCCAGCCTGCTACTGGGTTAACAAAGCTTTTTTTTTTTTTTTCAAGAAAGGGGTTGTGCCCGAAATTATTCTCTAACAGCCATAACCGTAGTCTTTGGTTAACCTTGTAGCAAAAATGAGTTGACAGCCAAATGAGAATCAACTCAATCTAAGGAATATCTGATGTATGCCTTCCATGCCCCAGGTTTTGAACTAAGTCCTGGAAATGTGGTGGAGAAAAACAGACACAGTGGTCTGTCCCCATAGAGCTTCTGGAGAGCAAGAATCGGCCAGGAGATGCTGCGGGCAGTGGGTCTGGGAGATCTCTACTGGGGGAGCTCCGCTGGCCCAGCATAGCCATCCTGCCCCCCCATGCAGCCTCCCTGGCTGGGTGCCCCCTCACTTCCTCAAGCAAAGCAACTGCCTGCCCGAAATTAAAAAAAAAAAAAAAAAAAAAAGAAGAGCAAACTGCTGAGGGCCAGGATAGCTGCTCCTTGACCCCTTCTTTGCCAAATGAGGGCAAAACCAAGCTCCTCCGAGTGAAAGGAAATTCAGCAGAGGCTCGCGAATTTCAGTTTCTTTAGAAAGACACGTGTGGTCCTTGGTTTTGTTTCTTTGTAACTGCTTCTCTTGCCTCCTCCTTGCAGTATTGCTCTTCTGCATCGCAGGCCTCTTGGTAGGAACTGCTGCTAACACGCGTGTCATTGCTAGAAACCGATATCCCCTGGAGAGCTGCTTTGTTTTGTTTCCTTTTAACACTGAAACCCCAAATTCCACAACAAAATTGCAAAAACTTGGCTCTCCATTGAGCCTCTGACCCAGGAGCTTTCCAGCCGTGCTCCCCACCTTTCTGATACCCTGGCACACACTGAGAATGGTACACTGCCCCACCCCCTGCGGCGCACCTGTACCACCCATATCTGATACACCCGCTGGAAAACTTTGGTTCCCAGAGTGCAAATCACTGAACCTCAGGAGAATGGTGGCAGAAATGGAGAAGCCAGATGGATCAGAGTCAGGAAGGGCATGGGAGGCACAAGGAGAAACCAATCAGATCTGATGGGACTGCCCCACCCTGAGGTCCCTGCTGCCTGCCTGAGTTGGCACATCCCAACCCCACATCTGAGTCCCAGGAGAGGGAAACACAGGGCATTCAGTCGCTGCAAAGGCTTTGGAGTCAACAAAGGCCGTCTACCTTCCCAGCAGAGAAGGAAGCCAGCACTCCATGTGACGTGATGCAGGCTGGAGATATGAATAGCTCTAAAAAGGTTAGCAAAATGCACAGATGACAAATCTACAGTAGGTTACTAAGGGAAACCGGGATGCTTAGTGCCAGGGCCCCACCTGTTGCAGCTGATGTCTGGAAGGAACCCTGTGGCTCCTCCTAACGTCTGCTCCCTGGGCCCCTCGTGGATATAATGTGGGGCTGCGGGCACCTGGAGCCTGGGTGACATGAGTGGGCATTTCCTATGCCCGACTGACATTCCCCGCAGGCCCCCTCCAAAGTAAAGAAAACTTTTTTCCTAATCACATCTCTGCTCTCTGTAAGCCCCATTTCCTCATCTGGGAAATGTCTACCTGGGAAGATACAGTGAGGAACATGGCCTAAAGGTGGGAGGAGCCCTGGCCCTCCCCTTTCCCCCTTCCCATTGCACAGGGCCCTTGGGGGGCTGCCCCAGGAAATGCAGAAGGCGGGGCCTGGCGGGGAATTCTCAGGCTGCCTCCCAGGGAGATTCCCTTCTGGTGAGGAAGTGCTTCCCTGGGTGCCCAGAGGGCAGCCACAGATGCTAGGCTATGTTAAGAGAGAAACAGATGTGGCTTATCACTAAAAAAGCAACCCCAAGCGACATCTGAATTAAGGGTATTTATAGCTCTCATGGCTGTGCCCTTAAACTTGTGCGCGTTGAAGTTAACAGACATAGCAATGGCACGCCCAGAAGCACACATATAGACTTCCACACACAGAGGCAGTGGCTAAATCTGGAACTCTGGAGAACCCAAACTCACCCCCAGCACACCCTCCAGAGTGTGGGTATTCCCGGGCGGGCCAGGGATAAACTGGGCGTCAGTCCTCTCTCTTCAGGGTATCAAGTTCTGCCTTCCTGCCAAGGATTAAGAGATCAGCCTGGAGCCAGAAGCTCAAGAGCAGCTTGCCAAGCAGGTCCCCACCTCTCATCTGCACAGAGAGCAAGAGCTCTTCCCACTTGCCATGTGCTTCCAAACAGCGCAGAGGCAGAGGGACAGTCTCGCCTCTTCAGCCCCTCCCTGAGCTGACAGTGGGGCTGCTGCAGAGCCTACGCAAATCCCGAAAGCCAAGCAAGAAAGGAGAAGCTGCACAGAGCCCCGGGCTGGAAGCCAGACCCCTGCACAAGGTACCAGTGGGGAGGAAGGCACTGGCCTCAACTTCCACTCCAAAATGCCAGGCAGTCAACATGTCAGCTGCTCCTGGACCACTTAGAGGCTTGGCCAGGAGAGGGGGCTTCCCTTTAGCAGGAATGTTAGTGATTGTGTTGGGGATGATCAGGGATGTCCCAGGCAGAAAAATGTGATGGGGACCGATACTGGCCAACACACATTCATATTTCTTCCTCTTCCTCTCTCTCTGTCTCTCAGAGGTCTCAGCAGAGATCAATAGAGGAAGCAGCCTGCGCTACAAGGCAAAAGGTCATCTACCATAGGCATACCTCAGAGATACTGTGGGTTCAGTTCCAGACCACCACAATAAAGTGAGTTGTAACCTTTGCTGGTGGAAGGTCTTGCCTTCCATTTGTAAAAAAGTGCAACCTTTGCGAAGTGCAATAAAGCAAGCACAGTGGAGTCATCTCTTGAGTTCCCTAATACATAAAG
>PVJC01006428.1:0-55061 GCA_004026665.1 Murina feae | reverse complement strand
GCCATCTTGTTCGAGATGATTAATTTTAATATTATGCTTTTATTAGTTTAGGTAGTATTGATTGATGTTTATGTATTGAAAAATCTTGCTTTCTTTGGATATATTCTTCTTGTTCATAGTATATAATCCTCTTAATATGATGCTGGATTCAGTTTGCTAGCATTTTTTTGAAAATTTTTGTCTCTATATTTGTAAGAGATCTTGGTCTGTAATGTTCTTGTGATGTCTTTGTCTCATTTTTTATTTCAAGGTAACATTGGCCTCATATAAATATTCCAGAAGTATTCCCTCCTCTTCTATTTTTTTGGAAGGGCTTATGAGGATTGGTGTTAATTCTCCTTAAGTATTTGGTAGAATTCATCAGTGAAGTCATTTTGACTGGGCTTTTCTTTGTGGGAAGTTTTATTATTATTATAAATATAGTCTCTAAACATTTATATTCAAATTTTGTATCTTTCTTGAGTCCATTTTGATAGTTTATGCTAGTCTAAGAATTTTTTCATTTTATCTAGATTATCTGATCTGTTCGCATACAGTGTTTATAAAAGTTGCTTATAATGGTTTTTATTTATATACTAGGGGCCCAGTGCACAAATTCGTGTACCTTGAGAGGAACTGTGGGCCACGAGGCTGCAGTGGGCACAGGAGCGGGTCTCGGTCCATCCCCCATGCTCCCCCCCGGCCCTTCCCACTGTGGCCTCCCATCCCCTGTCTGCCTGCAGCCCTGCTCCTGCCATTGCCTCTCCCATATGCTGACCACGCTGGCCCTGCTTACACCTGCTGATGGCGCCAAGCAATTGAGGCTTGCACCAGTAGCAGGTGCAAGCAAGGCTGGTGCAGTCAGCAGGTGCAAGTGGCAGCTGTTTCCTCAATTGCCCCTTGGGGAGCAGGGGGAGGTGGAGAAGCCCTCAGGGGTAATCAGACCAGCACTCACTGCTCGTACTAGCTGACAGCACTGAGTGATCAGAATCGGCACCAGTCTCCAGCAGTGGGTGTGAGTGGTGGCTCCAGCACTGGCAGCAGATGCAAGTGCTGAGTAGGACCACAGTGCGTGGGAGCAAAGAATTTTTAGTAACCAACAGAGGTTTGCCCCAATAACAGTGACTGGCACCCCACCTTGGTCTGGCGCCCCCTGCTCACCTGCTCCACCATCCCACCATGGCCCATGCCTGCCATATTCTGTGCTCTACCACCTGTTGCTGATGCTCACCATGTTGTGCACATGACCCTGGTGGTCAGTGCACATCATAGCAACCGGCTGTTCGGTTGTTCTGCCATTGGGTCTATTTGCGTATTAGGGTTTTATATATATAGATGATCATTGTTCCCTCTTTTATTCATAATTTGGTAATTTCAGTCCTCTTTTTTTTCTTGGTCAGGGTCGATAAATATTTGTCAATTTTCTTGAAATTTTTAAAGAATATACTGTGAATTTTTTTCTCTATTGTTTTACTATTCTTTGTATTATCTATTTCTACTCTAACATCCATTATTTCCTTTCTTCTTCTTACTTGGGGTTCAGTTTGCTCTTCTTTTTAAATTTTTATTGAATTCATTGGGGTGACATTAGTTAATAAGGCTATATAGGTTTCAAGTCTACAATTCTATAATACATTATCTGTGTGTTCACCACCCAAAGTTAAATCTCCTAGGTCACCTTTATCTCCTCTTTGCTTTCTTCTACCTTACCCCATCCCCCTTTTCCCTCCTCTAGTAATGACCATACTGTTGTCTATGTTTATGAGTTTATTTGGGAGTTATTTGCTTAATTTTTTACCTGTTTTATTCAGTTCCTCTAACCCCCACCCCTCTGACAGCTGTCAGTCTGTTCTCTGAATCTATGAGACTGTTTCTATTTTATTTGTTTATTGTTCATGAGATTCCACATATAAATGAAATCTTATGGTATTTGCCTTTCTCCGCTTTTCCCATTGTCTTATGATAGAATTTTAGGTTATTCATTTTTTTTCTTTTTTGATATAGGTATTTATAGCCATGAATTTCCCATTAACCACTGATTTAGCTATATCCCATAAGGTTTGTTTTGGTATGATGTTGTTCCAGTTGTCTAGGGACGTATCGCAGGTGACTGCACTGTTTCACTTAAGGTATATTACCAGTTCTGAACAAGTGACAGTACTTATAATAGTTCTTACTAAGCACAGAATATTCACTATTCTTAGCCAAGCTTCAAAGTAAATAGCGTAGACAGACAAACAGTTAGTTGCAAGCGAATCACACACGGTTTTTTTACCAAGTCCTGATGGGTTTCAGTCCCTGGGAAGTCCACCCGGAGATGCTCACTGAGACACACCACACACAAGACGTTCAGAGAGTAAGCGGCCACAGAGGCTGGCTTTGTGGAGCTCCTGGAGGTACGGAGGTATGGAGGCAGAGCAGAGTAGATTGGCAGTTGGAGATGAGTCTGTGGAGGTCAAACAGGTGTCTGTCTTCTGTTCTTAAACGCTCTCTTTTTATACACAAAGATAGGTGTGTGCGTGGTGGTCTTATCAGCGGCTCTCAGGCACGGGTCTGGTCTTACAGATAAGGTTAGGGAATCTCTCCAGTAGGTAAGCAAGTTATATCTTTAGGAAGGTTCTTATCAGATACACACAGATTCTAATATGGAGTCTAAGGGTTACACACAAATCAAAATGAAGATACTTATGCTAACTTAATAATTACTATAACAGATGCATCTTCACTTTCGTTGCCTCTGCTTGTACAGGGGTGAGAAATTAGGGCCTTCTCAGGTCTTTCCTGAGTATATACAAAGCCCTGCACATATGCATGGCCTTCTAGATTACTAAGAACAGGCTGAAGCTCTTCAAAGCCCCTATGAACATATCATTCTCTACTTTTTCTATAAAGTTTTTGGTCATCCTCTAGCTCAAATTAGTATCACTGCTCTGGCAGCTGTAATGTTAAACAGTTGCTGCTGATTATTTAAAAAAATTCCCTGGGGATGTGGTATTTATTATAATGAATATAATAACAAATTGATGTGAGGAATCAATTTAATGCAGAGAGTCTGAGAAGGAAATAATCTAAGAGCTAAGCATGACTGATGAGCTATAATTTGCCCACAGAGAAGGAGGGCAGGCATCCAGAAAAAGATGTCCTTGAGCCCATAAAGTTTTGGGACCTGATAGTATAAGGTGACTAATGCCCAGGGAGAAGTTGTGGCTGGAAAGGGAGCATGAAGTAAGATAGTGAGGGACTTTAGCTAAGGAAGGTCTTGACTAAGAAGTTTAAACTTTAATTCTTTAAGTAAGGAAAGTCATAGAAAGTTCTTAAGTAGTAGAGGCATCCTTCATTCATTTATTCAACATAATTATTGAGTATCCTATGCATTGGGGATGCAGCAGTGAACCACGCAATAGCCCTGACCTCATAGAGCTTATATTCTTGGATGGGGAAATATTAAATGCATGCTATAGATTTAGGTTGGGGTAAGTACTGTGAATGAAAGCAAGAGAAGGCAATGGAGGATTCAAGAGAGCTTTGAAGCCAGCAGCAGAAGGTGGCTATATAGAGGTAGTCAAGGGAAGCCATCTCCAAGGAGAGCACAATCACTGAAATAAGAGCAAGGCATCCAAAGATCTGAGGAGTAGCAGATCCAGGGAGGAGCCATGGCAAGTTTGAATACCCTGAGGCAAGAATGGGTTTCTCAATGAAACACAAGAAAGCTTGGGAGTAAAATATGGCAGAGAGTGATGAAAGATGAGGTCTGACAAAGAAACATGGGTCAGATAATGGTCTTGTAGACAAGGGTAAGGAGTCTTAGTTTTACTGTAAGGGTAAGGAATGCCATTGGAGGAATTTAAGCAGGTAAGTGCCATGATCTGATTTACATTTTCAAAAGATCACAGATTGCCTCTGTGGAAATGGGCAGTGGAGGAACAAGAGTAGAAAGGAGACTGATGTATTTGAGAGATTACAGTGTCCTTAATGAGATGGTGCCAGTGGAGCCAGTGAAATGCACTTGGATTTAAGATATATTTTAACAGTGAAGCAACAGAACTTGCTGAGGGGATGTTGGGGAAAGGTGAAAATTAAGGGTGATTCCTACATTGTTAGCTTAAGCAACTGAGTGAGTGGTGGTGCCAGTGATAGAGAAGGAAAAGAGGAACAGAGGTTTGATCTGAAGCATATTACATTTGAGGTGTCTTAGCTCTATTAGTGCCAATATCAAGTGAGCAGTTGAAAATGTGAATGTAGTGCTTATGAGAGAATTCAGAACTGGGTATAAAAATTTGAGTCACCAGCTTAGAGATGAGATTTGATGAGTCACCTAGGGAATGTTCACTACAGTGGACAAATCTGTCCTTTATTAATAAAATATCAAGATTATGTTACGTTTTAAGTATCACTTTTATGTAGCCTGAATATAGATTTTTATTTCTCACTTTGTATATCCCAATCTTACCGTCAGTATTTTCTGCTGCTTCATTATAAACCAATTAGCTTTATATTGTAACTATTAACAGTAATTGCTATTAAGTGCCTCTTCAAGGCAAGCAGTAGACCCAGAACTGTTTAAGGAATATTCTCTTTCTGTTCTTATGCAGAAAGCTTATTATATGTAGAGTTCTACATTATGCCGTTCTACTGCAGTTCATTATTCTTAACAAAGAAAGTGTCGGTTGCACAAAATGGAATCGCATTTTGTGTGCTATAGGTCACTTTGGTTTGGAAAATTGTTAAGCAATGGCTTTTTTGTCTCTTGTCCCTTCTGGACTATGAATATTAAATTTGTTGGAACAGGCTCAGCATTTGCATTATCAAATGGTGTATGCCACCTTCCTACTCGTTGAACAATGGAAATTAGTCTGCATTATTATTTGATCATCTGTTTCAAAATCCAGTCTCAGTCGGGGGGGGGGGGGTATAATTTCTCTATGTGATGGGAGCTATTTAATGAATTGATAAGAAGCAAAAGGAACCCACTTCCATTATGAATTCCTTTCCAGAAGTTCTGAAAACCTCATAAAGAAGGAAATTTTCTTCCAACACCATTAGACATCCTAAGATTTAGCAAAGGAACTGTATGACCTCAAAATAAAACTGACTACACCAATTCCACAGTGGTGTCCCTAAGGCAATGTCTTTGGGTTGGTGATGTACGAGAACAAGGTCAAACTGGGCTATGGGGAACAAAATAGAAAGGAGAAAAAAAGGATGGCTTGGGAGAGGCTCCTTGGATTTCCTAAGGTCAAATTCACACAAAAACCCTCGGAGCTAGCATGTATATTCAAAAGCAAATGCAGTCTTTTTGTAGAGAGAGAAAGAGAAGTCCCACGAGGGGGGAAGAAAGTTATACTTAAAACCTGTATTATCTCTTATTGAGCAAAGAAATAAATGACAATGAAAAATGCCACTTGTTTTAGACACTGGAAGTTCACTGTCCAGTAATGCATGGAAATAACAATGTGGAGGGGATATTGATGCATTTAATCTTGGAATTACATTGTGGGCAGAGGAGTCCTTACTTTAAGGAGCCAGCGCACCACTGCCTCTCTCCTCCAGTCCTGAGCAGCGGGGAGAGTTCAGTGTAAACAGCAGCATTGGAGTCTGAAGGCCACTGTGTCCAACCTTCCACTTGCTTTCATTTTTGCTTCTTACTTGCGCTCCAAGTGGGATGGAACAAGAAGGCAAAGCATGGAAACATTTTTAATGAATGCAGCAGTAAATGGCTCCTTTAGTGTCCCCTAGAGATATTAAGAGCAAAAAAGGACAAGGAGAAGGGAGGCATTAGAAGAAAATAAATGGCTCTGATAAAAGTAGGGAAGATGAAAAATGAGCAGCAGCTATTGTTTAGGGACTCAGTGGTAACCCTACTGGGCTTTGCTTCCTCTTGATGCCAATACAAAGTTCCACTTCTCCCCTGGTGGCTCAGAGCAGTGAGGAAGGGATCAGGGATCATCTTATCAGTTACCAAAAAGGGATTCCTACATATACACTCTGCATGAAAGTGTACCTACTCTATTCAAGCAGAAAACCTTTTTTTTTTTTTTTTTTTTTGCATTTGTCTGTGAATTACAGACCAAACGCATTAGAAGCTAAATCTTTCAGAAATGTTGGGTTTGGACTCAAATTGGTTTATAGCAGGCAAACCAAAGCCTCTCTTTCTTCATCAGTAGGTCATCTTCTAGTATTGAAGTTTCTCTTCGACTTTGAGGAGGGAATGCTCAGGGAATCTGCTATTAGGCACAATGAGAACCACCGTGGTTTTCCAGGTATTTGTAAGAAAATGTCATCTTCTTCACACAAAAGCCCACAAATAAATCAGAAGTGTATATGCAACATTCATGTGAAGATCTCAAGAGAGAGTTACATCAATTAATTTCTTTTTTAATATGTTTTTATTTATTTTTAGAGAGAGAGGAAGGGAGAAGGATATAGAGATAGAAACATCAATGAGATAAATATCATTGATTAGCTACCCCCCGCATACCACCCACCAAAGATCGAACCCACAATCTGGGCATGTGCCCTGACTGGGAATGGAACTGTGACCTCCATTGAGCCACACTATCTGAGCTAATTCCTTTTTTTATGTAATGGCATAGTTACCTTTCCAACAAAGACATTAGAATCAATATTAGAATCAACGTACAGGGAGCAGGAATTTATGTTGCAAAGGGAAGCCTGCAGTGCATATGAGTGATGAACCAGGGATCAAAAATCCTCACTAAAATGGATATAGATCCCATTACATTCAGAGTGTTGGAGGAATAAAAGGTTAAAGTTATTTTTTAAAAAAGGGCAAGATGTGTATATTTTAAAGGGTGTCTCTCAGGGTATGATATTATTAAATGTAAACTTCATGAATTAAAATTACAGAACAGTCTAAACAATGAGAAACTATAGTTCCCCAGTAGAGGTACCAGGTGAGGGTAGATGCTCCAGCATGAAGCCATTGCAGAGTGATTCTAAGTGTGCAAAATAAAGGCACTAACTACATCACTGTTTCCTTGTCCCTATCCTGAAATAATAAAAAAATTTGCCAGAGCAGACAGCCTTCACATTTGCCTGAGGTTATAAGAAGAAAATACTTTCGCTCTGTCTTTAAGATCCATTTTAAAAAGTAGAGAAATTCGGTTCAGACTGTGGAATTTCTTAAAATCCAGGGCTTTAAGCTCAGTGAAAAAAAGGTTCTGTACTCAATGTAAAAAAAAAATCCCTTCAGATTAATCTTTATGGTTACCATCGTTATAGATGATAATACTCTTCATTAGTAATCACTTACTTTCAATTAATTTCCAAATTAAATAGACTCAATCAAAGCAGACAAATGGGGTACAGCAATGGCTCCCTAGTAGCCTTTTGAGTCACCCCCACCTCCCTGCTTCATGTGTTGGAGGGTGAGCATGCTACTATGAGAGGTGGGTGATGTTCTTTGTGTAATGAAAAGGCCCCAAACATCAAACATTTGCTTTCGACCCTTGTTAGAACAGCAATAACTGGAAGAGTCTATGGAAAACAGACTGAACTACTTGAAGGAACAGTAGAACACATTCCTGTGACTATTGAGATAGCTTTCAGGTGGGAAAACAGTGGCAAAGGCAAAGGGGAACATCATGGAATGCATTCGAGAGATATTAGAGGACTCCTTTGATCCGCTCTCATAGAAGAATCACCCCTGGCCTCCCCCATTGGTTCACTGTGCAGTTGTTGAGGGCAGGAACTATATCATCTCAGTATTTGGGGTGATTGATGGCCTATGGTCTACACAATGGAATACTACGCTGCTGTAAAAAAGAAAGAACTCTTACCATTCGCAACAGCATGGATGGACATGGTGAGCATTATGCTAAGTGAAATAAACCAGTCAGAGAAAGATAAATATTACATGATCTCACTCATTTGTGGAATATAATGAACATAAATTGATGAGGAAAAAATAGATCCAGAGACAGAGAAGCGTCAAACAGATAGTCAAACCTCAGAGGGAAGGCTAGGGAGGGAGTGAGGGAAAGAGATCAACCAAAGGACTTGTATGCATGCATATAAGCATAACCAATGGACACAGACAGTGGGGGCAGGGGAAAGGGGTGAGGGCATGTGCTGGGGGGTGGAAGTGGCCGATGAGAGGTACATGGGGGGAGGGAGAAGGAGACATACGTAATACTTTAAACAATAAAGAATTTTATATAGATAGATAGATAGATAGATAGATAGATAGATAGATAGATAGATAGATATGATCTTTGAATTCACTCATTTAATACATATTATCTGCACATATTTAGAGAGTACCTCACTAGATACACTTCACAAAAACAAGGACTTGGTTTTGACCACCAAGTATCCTCAGTGTTTAGAACCGTGTTTGGCACATGGCGAGACCTCACAACACATTGTTGAATAATATTATATAATATAGTGGTGGGGGGGGAGGCTTCCTGGGTTTAAAAACCAGGTCCTCCTCCTAGCTGCATGAAGTAAGGGGCAACTGACTCTACCTCTCTGTGCCACGGTTGTCTCATCTGTGAAATGGGACATGTGATGGAATCTACTTCTTTGGATCATTTGAGGATTAAATAAAATACCACATATGAACTACCTAGAACAGTCTGGCACTGTGCTCAGAGATGCGAGTTGCTTTTAAAATGATGGCTTATTATTAATTTACTAGAGGCCTGATGAACAAAATTCGTGCACTGGGGTTGGGGGGCAGTCCCTCAGCCCAGCCTGTACCCTCTTGCAGTCTGGGACCCCTCGCTTCTTACCGCCCGCCTGCTTGCTGCTCCTTATGGCTTGGTTCGCTGCTCCTGAGCACTGCTGTAGAGGCAGGAGAGGCTCCCACCACTACCGCTGCACTCACCCGCTATGAGCTCAGCTTCTGGTTGAGCAGCACTCCCCCTGTGTAAGTGCACTGATCACCAGGGAGCAGCTCCTGCATTGAGCATCTGCCCCACGGTGTTCAGTGTGCATCATAGCGACCAGTTGTTCTATTCGTTGTGGTCATTCTGGTCACTTAGGCTTTTATTATATAGATTAATTATTACTCATGATTAATTAATTAATAATTGTTGTTATTATCCAGCTACTAGATTGGGCTCCCATCCTCAAAGAGTTTTACTGGAGGATCCAATTAGTAAGCAGAACTGTCCATTATAAAACAGATGCAATATCAGTGCAGCTACTAGTGGCTGTGGAAGTAAAAGCAGGTGCTTCCGCATACAACTTGGGGAATCAGTCAGTAATCCCTAGAGAAACTGGCATAGATGTCCTAAATCACTAAAGCTAACCCCTTCCCACCTAATAGAAAAGAGACCTACTGGCAAGCCATTAGACATCATGGCTAGACTTTCCAGATGAATCGCAGGACCTGTGTACCAATACTGTTCCCTTTCTCTCCCTTGATGTCACCTCCTGTGATTCTTACTCTATGATATAAAGTAGAGTGTGGAAGACCTGCTTCTTCGTTCCTCTCTAGACCAAGCTCTAACACGGTGGTTCTCAAATTGTGTTCCAGGGAGGGAGCCCTGGGTTCTGCGATGTCCCTTGAGCACATCCTCCTCTAAATCATAGGAAACCCTAAGAAAGGATGTTCAGGCCCTCTACCCTGCACTAACCATAAACATGAGAATTTGTGTGTAATTTCTTTGCGGGGGGAGGGGAGGAAGAGCAATCCCATATAAAATTTAATAATAATTTTTAAAAGTTCAAAATCCACTGCCTTAAAGATTCTTCTAATAACCATCTTAACAGAAAGAACAAAATTCTCTGCTCCCAGGAAAAACAAATGCTTGGCAAAAAGAGATTTTGACAGGCTTCTAAACAAGGAGTTTTCTCTCTGACATTTCTTAGCTTACCATGGAGAATCAAGCAACATATTTCTTGTTAATGCCATATAGGGGGAAACATGGTCCAGTGGATAAAACCTGAAATTTAGTGAATGGTGAAATGTTACAAATCCTCTGGAAGAATTGATTCATGATTTTTTTACTTGGTTACAAAGTGGATTACATATTCCAAAGAGTAAACGTAAGTTCACATAAACAAATCAAAGTCATGCTTCCATGAACCAAGGAACGCCAAAGATGGCCAGCAAACCACCAGAAGTGATTTTCTCTCACAGCCCTCAAAAGGAACCAGTTCTGATTACACACCTTCATCTTGGATTTGTAGCCTCCAGAACTGTGAGATAATAAATTTCTGATGCTTCAGCCATCCAGCTCCTGCTTCTTTGTTACAGCAGTCTTAATAGACTCATACACTACATTACTTTTAGAGAATTGGGTGTTGTTACTGAGTTTTTCCCAATTCCTGAAGTTTTCCATTGTTGAAATGGAAAGTCTAGAGTGTTGTCATTCTTTAGAATGTTCCCCTGTTTTCTATTCCCCTGTGCACATTGCTGTTTGTTATATGCACTCATATGTGCGTACTTTTAGAAATATAACCAACTAATGATTGCACCAATCAGCTTCTATCCAATTATCACACTTTAAAAAAGACCTTATGAAAATATGGGTTGAAAATATGGGTTGAAGTTGCCCTGGACACTAAGTAAATACAAGCTAAACAATAAAGAAAAAAATTTCTCCCAAATGGAAAAGTGTTTTGTTTTGTTGTTTTGAAGACATCTAATTTGATGTCTATTTTGAAAGACATGCAATTAGAAAGTGGGTTTTGGGGTCCAGGAAGTACAGTGTGTTTGTCCCATTGTAAATCAGTCCAGAGCCAGGTAAAGAGTTGAGCGTTTCTGACTCTTTGTATGAGTCAGAGAAGGTTGACTTATTCCAATTCATCAATTCATCAAGCCCATTTACCCCCTTCTCTGGGAAGAGAGCAGGAGGGCAGCAAGGAGGAGCAGTGGTAGCATCCCCTTGTTCAGAACACAACTGCCCTCTCCCGGGAGAGTCCTTTAGAAGGAGACTGTGAACATATTGGTACCATCTTGGCCTGTCTCCCATAGTTCCACTGGCTGTGTACTCACATCAAAATATTATCACGATGAAATCAAGTGGCTGTTCTGCTTGTTTTCTTTCTTCATTATTGTAGAAGGGCAGGGACCATGATGTGTTTAATTTGGTAACCCTAGTACCTATTATGATGCCTGCCATTCAGTGAATGTGTGTTGAATGACTGAGTTGCTATAAGAATACATGGAAATAATGAGGGTCAAGCACCTAGTGTGATGCCTGGCATGAGGTAGCTACTCAACAAAAGCTCATTCTCCCCCTCCTCCCTTCCTCATTCTTCCAAATCCCATTCCTCCTTTGTTCATGCAGATTAGCTTCACTAAGTGGTCCCTAGACAAGAGCTACTCACTTAGCTCAAAGCTGTAAGACATTTATGTTATCATGAGATTCATTAACTGCAATAAATAACTCTTCAACCCTGAATGCTTAGAGTGGTTCAGCTGATACTAAATTAAAAAAAAAAAAAAAGACTCCCAAACTACTTTGATCTTGCCTTTGTATTAATTTGACTGTTTGGGAGGAAGGGGTTTGTTTTGCACTCTCTCTCTCTCTCTCTCTCTCTCTCTCTCTATCTATCTATCTCTATCTCTATCTCTATCTCTATCTCTATCTCTATCTCTATCTCTATCTCTCTTTCTCCCTTTATGTATACAGAGCTAAGCAGACATGGAAAGAAAGGCTAAATCGCTGAGCGCCAGACAGCAATGTACTGTCCTCTTTCCCTTAACAGAGACTTAGAGTCAATAAAACTTTGTGTTTTCAGAAACATGGGCTCTGACATTTATGAGGCAGTACAGGGAGGAGATTGAGCCCCTGAGTCCAGACTACCTATTCCAAAGACTCAGTCTTACCACTTGTTAGCAGTGTGACATTGAGAAAGTTGCTTAACTTCTCTGTACATCAGTTTCTCCATCTGTAAAATAGTGATAACAAATTGCTGAGTCTTAAGGTTGTAAAGATTAAGTAAATTAGCATTTGCCAATGCCTGGTATATAATAACATATTATTGAGGGACTGATGTGTACATAGCAGTCACAAACATGCTCTCTTAATCTCCTAAAAATACTGAGAATTAGAAGGGGGCGTCTCACCCTCCAAAGAAATTAGACTGAGGCCCACAGAGGTTAAAAGTCTCTGCTATTCTAGCGGAGTGAGTTTCACCAAAGACCATGCTCAACAACTAGGTCCTGATAAGGCTTTGCTAGCGGTTGATGGCCTATGCTGTCGACGCTTTGTTAAATATTTTAAATATCACCCCTGATGGCCCTCATCAATTTTTCATGCCCGATGTCACACTGTAATTCCATTCTGAACAGAAAACATTGTTCCCCAGCCTGTTTGGGAAGTGCCCAAACATGTCTGACTTCTTCCAGATTGTTTCTCTGTGACTGATGTTCATTTGCTTGTAGCAGTTTTGGATCATTTCTTCCTCCATAGAGTGTGTTGGCTAGATTGCCTCCCACCACCCCGTATTGCCTTTCCTTGAATGTGGCTGTCAGCAGGGAGAACTGTTCTTCCCAGATGTGGAGGAGTGCCTGGCGGCAGGCTGACTTAATTGTGATGTTCTTCTGGATCAGCCCACTGAGACAGTTGTATGTTCCGCTGTGACATCATCGTGACTTCTCTTAGCTGATTGTCTACTCGAGACCTTGGATTGCTCCCCATGGCTCAGTGTCTCAGCAGTGAATCATTTCCCCCTCTATATTATGACTATAATTTCTGTTACTTCCTGAAAAATGGAAGAGTCACACACAGGGCTTTCCTCTGAGAGGAGGGCGGACCACTTAGCAAACACATCAATCCTTGTCCAGCCAGGAGAGGGGGTGTTAAGTAGGAAAGCAGAAAAGATGAGACCTGAGACCTGGTGAGACATCTCTAGAGATCTCCTTTGCCCGCAGCCCAGTACTATTCAGTGTGTGTCAGACCGACCTAGGTTGCCTCAAGAGGTGGCAGCTGAGAGCTCGAAGGGGATGTAGGGAAGTTGGGTTTTGGTCCTGTTGGTTCACCCCTATGTGTTTCTTAATTAAGTTACTTAACCTCAGTGGGCTTCGGTTGTTTATTGGAAAAGTTAATTTACTTATCCATACATTTTTCTTGAGTATTTGTTTGAAGACTATATTAGTTTGCCAGGGCTGCCATAGCAAAGTACCACCCAACTGGGAGTGCTTTAAAATCAGAAATCTGTTGTCTCACAGCTCTGGAGGCTACAAGTCCAAAGTCAAGGTGTCAGGAAGGTAAGTTCCTTCTGAGAGCTGAGAGGGAAGGATCTGCTCCAGACCTCTCTCCTTGTCTTAGAGATGGTCACCTTCTTCCTGTGACTCTTTACATTGTCTTCCTTCTATGCTTGTGTCTTTCCCTTCACATAGCATTCTTTTTACAAGGACACCAATCATATTGGATTGACGGCACACCCTACTCCAACTCATCTTCAGTAACTACATCTGAAATAACACTCTTCCCAAAGGTTACATTTGGAAGAACTGGAGGGTTAAGACTTCAAGACATGAATGGGGGTGGGGGAATCACACAATTCAATCCATTTAAGTCCTGATTACTATCTGTTGCTGAGGACATGCAGTGACAAGAAGGACAAAATGCCTGCCTTCATTGAGCTTACATTCTAGTAGGGAAAGACAAACAAAATAGGTAAATATGTAAATTATACATCATGTTAAAGGGTGATAAAATGCTTTAGAGAAAAGTAAAGCAGAAGGGGGTGGAGGGCAAAGAATCCTAGAGTCAGGGAGGCCATTTTAAATAGGGTAGGTCCAGGAAAGCCTCAATAAGAAGACTTATTTCTATAGTCATAAAAGGAGTGAGGACACAACCCATGGAGACACCTGGGGAATGGGAGAAGGTTGGACTGGGCATGTTCCAGGCAGAGGAAACAGAAAGTGCAAAGACCTGGAGGTGGGGGCAGCCTGGAGTGTTCAATGAACAACAGGGAGGCCAGTGTGGCTGCAGCTGGTCAGTAAGGGGAATAGTGGTAGGAAAAGGGGACAGAGAAATCAAGGTAGGAGTGGGAATAAGGATGGTGGTAGACTATCAAGGCTCCTGCATATCAAAACAAAGACCTTTCTTGGCTTTTGTTCTGAAAGAACTGGGGGCATACCAGGGATTTTGAGTAGAGAATTGATTACCAAGGATTTAGATGTGGCAAATAATAGAGAGGGGCAAGGAGGGATAACCTCATGGATTTTTGACCTGAGCAACTGGTAAGATGGATACACCCTTAACTGCTCTAAGAAGAGCAAATTTGGGGTGGAATTCAAGAGTTTGTTTTTAAGAACACGGGCCCATTAGACAACCATGATTCCCATTGAGGAAGTGCCGGCATGTTAACAGTATAAGGCCATGAGCCTGCATAAGATCACCAAGGGAATGAGAATAGGTTGAGAAAGGAAGCAGGCCAAGGGCTGCACCTTGGGACATCTGATATTTACCAAAGGTCAAACATATGAAGAGGAATCAGCAAAGGATACAGAGAAGGAGATGCCAGAGAAGTGGGAGGAAAACCAGGGAAGTATGGTTCTGAAAATCAAGGAGGAAGGTCTCAGGTCAGGGCTGGGGACTGGACTTCAAAAGATGGAGGTCATTTGGACACATCAGTGGAAGGTGGAATGAACACACCTTCTTGGAATGAGTTCATGAGATATTTGGGGACGATAGGTACAGACTTGAAGAGTTTGGCTGTCAAAGGGGGCCAAAAAATAGGCTGGACTAAAATCTGATATTTCCTATCAAGTGCCTTAAAGGGTCAGAAAGATTATATAAATAAATGAAGTGGTATTTTATGATGGGTTTTAGTACAGAGTGTAGAGAAATAAAGAGTGAATGTCCTGCTTATATCGGTGTCCTAATAAAAATAGAAACAAACAATAATGTGTCAAATAAAACTGGTGGTATCTCAAAACCATCAGTTTATAATGCCTGCACTAAATGATCTCCAAGGGCCCTTCCAGTCTACCATTCTACAAATCAAAGCCATGAGGAGAAATTAAGTTCAGGTCATGTAATAGTGAGCCCCTAAGCTATAAACAGTCTTGTTTCTTTCTAAACTGGAGTTAAGCATTTGTCATTATTCTCCCAGGATTTGTGATAGAGTCCCCTTTGTTCTTAATGTGCTTGCAAACCCTGTAAACCAGAGTTGCAAAACAAAGATGGCCTTCATCGAGCAGACAAATATGTATTAGCAACAGTTCTATGTTCCAGGCCCTGTGTGGATTATCATAACATTTGAGACCATCCCTGGATGGATTGATGGGGGAGACAGAGTGGTAAACAGAGACATGGTGCTGGGCTCTAGCACATGAGGATCCATCATATCCAGGCTTAGGGAGTAAGAGCAGGAAGGGTTAAGGAAAAAAAGGAAAATGATGCTTGGGCTGAATGGTGAAGGATTCATTGGCACTAGCACAGAAAGAGGGGAGTGGAGGAAACATAACTGCTGTGCCAGGCACCTCGTGTGTGTTCAGGTTGCTATGGCAAGCTGTAGGGATCACTGTGCTGAGAGCAGTGGTGAAGAATAGACATTCTGGAACCTTACCACATCAGTTCATAATCTCAGCTCTGCTCCTTACCTGTAACCTTGAATACATTTCTTAACCTTGCTGCCTTTGAGTCTCCATATCTCTAAAATGGATGTTATAATGGTATCTACTTCATAGGGCTCGATGTGTACCTGGTACCAATTAAGTGCTACGTGTTTGTTGTTGTGATCAGGGAAAGCTCTCAAGAGGAGGTAACGCATAAAGGAGAAACAGTGTTCCAGGCAGTGAACTGGTGGAAGGATGTTCAAGGTCAAGAGAGTCACACAGGCAAAGGCACTGAGTCATGGCATTCTTGCAGGTGCACCAAAGGATTCAAGGGAAGAGAAGCCAGAGTTGAGGCTAGAGAAGAAGAAAAAGTCAGGAGCATATGCTTCTTTCTTCCTTGGCGAGTAAGAAATGACTTAGGCAGGAAGAAATCAAGAGGTAGCTCTAACCAAACCACTGTTTGTGGGGGTGGATGGGAAGTAAGGGAGTTGCTTTTCTAGGACAGTAACCAGCACCAATATTCCTGGAGGCCGTAGAATAGACTTGTGACCTCATCTATTCACACACATAAGACCGTAAGAAGCATTAAAGAGAATTATCCTTTGGCATGAATCCAGCATCTCCTGACTCTGGATAAACTATTCTGTTTAAAGGACTGCAATCCTGAAATAGGTTCCAGGCCAGGGTAGTGCATTTGTTTCTTACAGCTAAAGTAATCCAACCCATGAACCTGCTCCTCCTAAGGAAACACTCTGTTTTTCCTCACTCTGAATATTTGTGGAAAGATTTGAGCTCATAATCTCAACATTTAGGGTTGTTGCTTGGGGCAGTGCAGTTTACATTCTAGCTATCACATCCCAAGTTCCTCTGGCTGTGCAATGCTTTCTTCAGGTCCCTGAAGACTCTGGAATATTAATCGGTTTCAGCATCTTGATTCTTTGGTTCCACAAATACAATGACAGCTGTTCCTCACAAAGCCATAAATCTGTTTTCTAACCCCAGAATCAAACAGTAAGCAGTTTTCCAGTAAGCAGTCCAAGGGAGACTCTGGCTAGGATCTTGTCATTAATATAAAGTTCATCAGTAAGATATCACAGATAAAAGAAAATGTACTGCGGGGTTCTCATCTCCAGATGGTGGTGACGGGGTGTCTGTGAAATCCCAGAGCCCTTCCTCAATTCTCCATATGTTGAGAAAGAGCTCATGCAGACATCTCCATAAATGTTGCCTCTGTGCTTTAAGATGTCTGCCAGGATTCTGCCTTACCATCCTCTCTGATTTCCAGATTTGGCTTTTTCAAGGGCTAGAATGCCTCTTTGTGATGCCTCCAGATCATGTATTGGCACTGTTCCACTGGAGATTACTGGATCCATGAAAAACCAAATCACACTAAAGTCGGGAATATTGGGGAACTTGGCTGCGGAATGCTTCTCTTGTGTCCGGGAAGATATTTGGAATGGTTGGCTTCGATGATTGTTGATTCTATTTTACTGTTTGATCACCACATTTGAACTGACTTTAATTGCACTATTTCAAACAAGTTTCTGCAAATTTATTAAGATCTACTGTATTCTTGCCTCTGCTGATTTACACATTGGTTTTTAAGCCTGGTAAATTGCAGTAACACTGTTTCTGATGTCTTCCATCTCCTAATTAAAGCGGGTTTTCCACTTTTCCGAACTCTCAACATGTTCTCTGTATTTTCCATCAAAGCCAATTCTGTTTCTTCTGCTCTTTTTTGGATCCTGATGGTTAAATGCATCTAAGGTGCCAACAAGACATATCTCTTGTTCTTTTGTAATTCTGTTCTATTTCCTCCTTTTTAAATTACTTTTGGATGTTCATTCTATGCTGATGATATGCTAAGTCAAACAAAGGCACACAGAATGGGGGAAAGCACTATGTGTACACTATATGTGTGTGTCCAAGTTCACTTTAGTTTCTCGTCTCTCTCATTTAAAGTAAGCCTACATTTCCATTTAGCCTCCCTCCTTTTGAACTCTAAATGCTTTTTTTCTGGGGTGGGGGCAGCTGTGTACAGTTTTTCTGATAGAACATTGATCAGAAAACACAGATAGGCACAGAGTCTATCAAGAAAAGAGTTAAAAACCTCTACCTTCCCAGCTAACTGTGGCCCACAGGCTGCTAATTAGCTTGATGGATCAGCACCTGGTCTGGTTATGAATGCTCAGAAGCCCATTGGCTGCTGGCAGCTGATTCCTGACTCCCTGAGGTTTGGAGATGTATCAACCTGAGCTGAGAGAGCTGGCACTGGCTTAAAGGGTAGCTGCAGCCAATTATTCATGCGCTCCTTTGGACTTGACTTGGCTAAAGGGAGAACTATGCTTTTAGACACATTTGAGTCAGCCTTTTCTTGCATAATAGGTTGCATCTTCCAGGCACATTTTTTCCCTTTGGTTTCATTATAGTACAATGACTAATATTGGTACAATCCAACAATCATTTAAGAGACGACTGAGTTATGCTATATGTTTTTCTTATGCTCTTGCTCTTTCTCCACCCATTTGAAAAGAAAATGTTTTCTTCTCTAGGAATGTTTTTGAAATCCATTTGTCTTAGTCTTCTGATTTCATTGGAGTTTTAGAATACACATATATGAGCAATGCTTGGTTTATATGACACAGAAACTCTAGATAGTGGAGTAAAGTTACATGATCAAGGAGGCATTACGTAATGGGCATAGATTTGTATCTCTGCTTTGTCATTAGTAGTTGTATGACCCCAGGCAAGTATCTTGGCCTCTCTGAGCCTCAGATACCTCATCTATAAACTGGACAGACTAATACCTATGTCAAAGAGTCATTGAAATGATTATGCAAAATATGATTATACACTGAAATGATTATATAAAGTCATATCTGTTTCCTTTCTTTAGTAGTTACTACTCAGATTGGTCAGCCCCCTACACCTGAGTATCCACTGTGTGCAGAGCTTGGTGGTGAGGCTTGTGGCAAAATACAAACTAAACAGAATATACATAGCTGCTGTTGTATCCCTCAAAATACCTGACCTGAACAAAAAGTGAGATCACTTGGAGGAAACCATCAAAGAATAATGTAGCCTAGCATCAACTCTACACTCATCTTCTGGCACACGCGTCCACCCATGCTGCCTCCTTCCATATGTGTCAACATGAATGTGCACCTCAATACCTCTTGGATAATCCTCTCCCCCCCCCCCCATTAATCTAATCACACCCAAATGCATTAGTCAGTTATTTCATCTTTACTGAAGATTTTGTGAAGATGGGGAGGTGGGAGTTTACAGCATACACCCAACACCAATGATTTGTTTAAAGCACCATTCAGAATTTTATCCTCTGAAGGGCAGATGGCCACTTGTGTCCTCTTTCCCCCTAAGTCTTTGCCCCAGTGACTCTTCTTTCTTTCCAAACTCCCTCCAGGGAACAATGCAAACTCCTCTCCTTGTCATACGTGCAAAAGTTAAGCTACCTTCTTGAGTTACCTGAGCACGTCAGGGGCAGAGGGAGATCCTCACACTTCTCCTCGTGCAGCTTATCAAAATATTTCTTCCAGACAAACACAGTGCTAGAGTAATTCAGGTGAATAAAATGTCTTTCATCCTTCTATACACACACCATCTTAATTCTCACAATATCCTTGTGAAGGGGGCATTATTGTGCCAGTTTCACAGATGAGAAACAAATTCAAAGAAGTTAGGGAACTACCCCATCTTGTATAGTGGTGGTGAGGACTGAATAAAGGGTGACATTGCTAAGGGCTTACTCCAGTGCACGTTACTGAGAAGGTAGTGGTGGCCTCCCTAGCAGGAGCAATAACAGCAGAAGATGTAATAGTCATGACACTCTTGTCCTGTTGAGGTTGCTTGGCTATCATAATGACTCTCAACAACGGAGCTGACTACACAGTTTGCAAAATAAAAATGTGAGATCTGGCCAGGGGCAGGGAAGTCAATATCCCCCTCCCACAGCCCCACCACCCCAACCTACAGCAGACAAGTGACCACCCTCACGAAGGGGACGACGGTCTCTAAGGCAGAATGTACTGTGAGTGAGAGGCTTTTGCGGAGTCACCCCACCATGTTGCCCATCAAGCACACCATTAGTTGCAGTTTAGAGAAAGAATGGCTGTTGCTCCCCAAGCCATAGGGTGGTGACCCTCCATGCCAAGAGAGGAAGAAGGGCAAGGGCTGAAGGAAGGCCAGTCCACCCCAATCCTGTGCCACCTGATCACTACCCCAGGCAAAGGACAGCAGTCGTTGTGGGGGAAGCCCAGGAGTGGGGATGCAGGCAGGGCCCTGGGCAGCAGGAGGTAGGGAGTAGACAGCTGAAACCTCCTCCAAGGAAAGTAGGACCCCAAGCGAACTGAGAGTTGAAACTCCAGCACATGCCCCATGGTCCCATCAGATACAAATTCAAAGTTACAATTATTTAGATATACAAGTCTGCAACTGCAGGGCATTGAACCAAGCATGGAGCCCTTCTGGGAGCCAGATCCTGTGGGAGAGCACTGATCGCATGTCCATGAAGCCAGCCCAGATCAGCAATGAATATGCAAATGCTCCATATATGTGAAGCTTGTTGCGGCAATCATGGTAATCACACTTCCTAACCGCTCTATTGGGCATTAACTTAGTAACCCCAGATTGGCAAGAGCAAAGGAAACATCTGACACTTTTGTTTTTGCCCCAGGGAGGAAAAATGTTCCCAGCTCCTTCAGCTGTCAGTGTTCATGCATTCTGAATGATCAGTAACACCAGCATTTTCAGGGAACATCCTTGCCCTTCCCAGAAATCTCCCTTGAAGCGGTATGTCAGGGCAAAGGCCCTGAGTCCTCCTCAGATCAGAACTGTGGATCCTCCCTTCTAAGCAAGAGAAAGGAACTCCTACCCTGGAACTTCCCACCACATCTGCTCCCCCTACCCGCCACCCCAGGCCCCCAGGAACATGGGTTCTCCATCACACATCTTTCATTAACTCATAACTTGAAGGAAGGGATGTCCCAGTGCCTTGGGTCAGTCTTTGGTCCTATGGATGCTGGGCTGCAGCTCCCAGCCCCTCACACCTTACACATATATTTGACTCCAAACATTTCAATGTAACTGATCTGCAGGGGCATTTTTTTAAAATCTTCGCCCAAAAATATGTTTTTATTGACATTAGAGAGAGGAAGAGAGAACAAAAGTGAGAGAGAGAGAGAGAGAGAGAGAGAGAGAGAGAGAGAGAGAGAGAGAACTGGTATGTGCCCTGACCAGGAATTGACTCCATGACCTTTGGATGCACCAAAAGATGCTCCAATCAATTGAACCACAATGGTCAAGGCTGCAGGGGCACTTTTCATATCCATAAGAGCATTTAGTCATTCAGAATAAAGCAGTTATTACACAGCTTCTTGGTCTACATCATAATAAAACAAAGCAGCTGAGAGAAAGGGGAGAAAATGCAAAGAATATTCTCACATTCTAGACCTAATAGGGACCCATTTGGAGCAAAGTAGTAATTTATTAAATAACCAAGTGGCCTGAAAGAGTTAATGTGGCTTTCTACTTCATTTCTACCCAGGGAGTCATTTCATCCTATTCTAGGTCCTGACTGTGTGTAGAACTAGCAGGAGGATTTTCACAGCACCACACTATCGACCTCGCCCTAGTGTTCCACACAAAGGGAATGGCTTAAAGGTTCCTGAGGAGCATCCCATCCCCTGCCCCACACTCCTCCCCTGCCAGAAACTCCAGGGAGCCTACATTCCTCTTTTCCCTGAGGTCTTTCTCTTGTGAGTAGGCACTACCACCAAGCATCAGGCTGGGATTGCTCTGCCAGGGAGGGAATGTTTGAGAGCAATGCTGTTCTCACTGTCTGACAAAGCCCCAATTCACAGCAGCTTGCCAGAACAGGAGCTGCAGTGTCATTGGAAAAGACATGAAACTTGGAGTTGGGAATTTTGAATTCCAGCTGTAGTTCTGCTACTTACTAGCTGTGTGATCTTGAGCAAGTCCGTGAACATCTCAGGGACTCAGTTTCCTTGCCCATAAAATAGGGACCATATTGGCAATACCAACCTTTAAGTTGTTGTTTGGGGATTAATTGAAATAGTATTTGAATAGATTTTTGTCAATGAGGCAACATGAAATCATTTCATGAAGGCCTGGATGAAGAGCCTCAAAAGCTCTCATTGAAGCCAGCAATGACTCAGTGGTTGAGAATCTACCTATGAACCAGAAGGTCAAGGTTTGATTCCCAGTCAAGGACATGCCCAGGTTGCAAGCTTGTTCCCCGGTGTGGGGTGTGCAGGAGGCAGCAGATCAATGATTCTCTCTCATCATTGATGTTTCTCCCTTTCTCCCTCTCTGAAATCAATAAAAAAATATATTTTTAAAAAGCTATCACTGGGCCCTAAATGCTTTGGCTCAATGGATAGAGCATCAGCCTGCAGACTCAGGGGTCTCAGGTTCAATTCCAGTCAAGGGCATGTACCTTGGTTGCAGGCACATCCCCAGTGGGGAGTGTGCAGGAGGCAGCTGATCGACGTTTCTCTCTCATCGATGTTTCTAACTTTCTATCCCTCTCCTTTCCTTTCTGTAAAAAAATCAAATATATATATATATATTTAAAAAGCTATCACTGGAATATCTCAGTTTCTCTCTCTCTCTCTCTCTCTCTCTCTCTCTCTCTCTCTCTCTCTCTCTCTCTCTCTCTCTCTTTCTCTCTCTCTCTCTCTCCTTCCATTGCACTGGCCTCACCCTTGGAGACCCTCCACACAGGATAGCTCAGCACTCTGGCAACTCAGAAAACTCAGTGAACACATCTTTCCCAACATTTCCAACAGAGTCCTGGTCCTCACCCTCTCTAGATGAACCACTGTAACTGAGCAATGGAAAGCTCTCATTGGCCAGTGGATCACAGGTCCACTCCATAATCAGATGTTCTAGAATTTTCTAGGATTTCATGGCAGACGGCTGGAGAGGCGTGTGTCCCCAATGAAAAAAATCATACTATTGCTAACAGAAGTAGAGGGCCTGGGTATTGAGCAGGAGCAAAACAGTGGACATTAATCACACCTTTCTATCCTAAGGTTCAATTATTTCAACTCAAAATTATTTTTAACATTTATTGGGTAATTCTCCCTTTGTCCCTCTGTTATTTTTGACACCCTTAATGTGTCTTGCTAGAGAATTCATATAATGATATATGTACATAATCCCCATCAAATGATAGGCTATCTTGTCCTCCACAAAATCTTGTGGAGAAACAATATAAATATAAACCTTTTTATGATTCTGTACCATAAAATGTTACTTCCAATTCCCGGGTGCATGGGCCTTTTCTCATACAGCTGACAAGCACACAAGAAGGTGCTATGGAAGGAACTTAGTCACTTAATTCCATTGATAAAATAATGTAGCCTATTGCTTCTAAAGACTTATGAATTAATACTAGGGTGCACTTAATTCTCTTGTTGAATAATTATTGTCCTCCAAGTATTAAGAATATTTTTACATGGGTGCACCCATTCAATCCTTAAGGAACAATTATCTCTATTTTACTAATGCAGAATGGGATGCAGCAAAGTTAAGCAACTCACTCAGGGTCTACCACTAGTAACTGATAGAGTTAGGCAAGAACCGAGGTTTTCTATACATTTTACTACCTCCTTGAGGACTCAAAGTATGAGTCCTTGAAATGCTAGAGACCATATTTTCCGAACTCAGATCAGATCTCGTGACCTAGCTTATTCAAAGAGGGGCAACCTGGGACATCTGGAATGGATGAGCATGTAGTAAAACAGATGCTCAGGCCCTGGCCTGTTTGGCTTAGTGGATAGAGCGTCAGCCTGTGGACTGAAGGGTCCCAGGTTCAATTCCAGTCAAGGTCATGTACCTTGGTTGCGAGCACATCCCCAGTGGGGAGTGCACAGGAGGCAGCTGATCAATGTTTCTTTCTCATCGATGTTTCTAACTCTCTATCCCTCTCCCCTCCTCTCTGTGAAAAATCAATAAAATATATTTTCAAAACAAAAACAAAAAACAGATACTAAGATCAGGTTACTGGAGCCTTCTCCTTTCATGGCTAACCTGGAAAGTTGCTGCGAGTGTTGAGCACGCTGCTCCATTGCTTAAAGGTGTTAGAAGGATGAGGTACTTAACACCTGTGCTATGAGGCTAACATGGATTCTCAGGGGATGGTTGTAAGCAAAAGCTGCCAGCAAACATCTTCACTATGGCTCATGGGGGCTGTATGTGACTCAGGACTGGAACATAGTGAACATCTAAAAGAAGACTCTAGGTCTTAATTCAGAAGACTGGGCCAGAACATTCCTGGCAGATGGGCCTCGTCGTTTACATTCATTCCCCCTGGATTCCAAGGCTGCTTGCCTTCAGAAAAAAAGTGAATGTCCCTTCTGCTCACTCTGGATTATGTTAGTTTAGTAGTTAGGTCTATAAATATGCCCATAGTTAATAGGCACTCGATCAGTTGTTTTAAATTTGCTATTCAAATAAAGACAATTTTCCACAGCAAAAGTATGATCATACAATAAAAAATAATTGAAATTTGTAAAGGTTGGAAGCTGACCTATGCCTTACTTATCTCATTACTGACAGCCAAGCCCTGAGGATAGAAAATCATATTGATTTTATGGCGGACATACACCAATAGCCACACAAGCCTGTTCACCACTCGCGGCCTTTCTTGATGCCCAACTCTTACAGAGCACCTTACTTCTGTTGCTGCACCATTACACAGACTCTTTTTCTCTCTGGCTTGTGTCCTATTCCTTCTAACCACACATATAACCTTTTTTTAAATTTTAATTTATTATTTAAAGTATTACAAATAGTAGTACATATGTCTCCTTTTTTCTCAATTGACCTTCCTCCGGCCTCCTCTACCCCCTGGCACATGCCCTCACCCCAACCATTTTTTTTTTTTTGCAAAATTTAAAGCCTTTCTTTCTATATTATTGGAAGGTAAAATTCCACAATATCATGAATATAAATTCACATTCAGAGTGCTCCTATCTCTACAATAGCTTAGTTCTGAAATACCTGTTCATTAGAAACTTGTTCACGTGGTTCAAAATATTTATTTAGCGGTAGGTTTTTCCCACACTGTTCTATCCTAACCAGTGGGCCAGGTATCATCCATCCCACAGCATAAAATTGGAAATGTGGGCGCTGTCCAGGGTTCTGACCTCGTTGTAAAGTTAGCGGTGTGTGCGCTGTCCGGAGTTCTGACCTCAGTTAAGATTGGTGGTGTGTGTGCTGCCCAGGGTACTGACCTCAAACCTCTTGTTGATGACAGTTCACTCCCAAGCCTTACAACTACCATGAATAAGCTGGTAGCAAATCTGTATTTCTTTCCCTCACCTGAGCTCTAGACTTATATTCTGTCTGCTTTCTGCCGGTGTCTATTTGGAGAGCAACTGAAATCTAGCGTGTCCCAAGCTTGCATTCACTTGTTCAATAAATGTTTACCTAATGCCTATTGGGAGTCAGAAGCTGAACATGAATTGGGCATTACATAAGCAGGGCCCCTGACTTCATGCATTCATATGGGGAGATAATAACTAAACAAGTAATTACAAAAAAGTGATAAATATTAGATTAGAAGAAGCAGAGTTACTGAGGCCAGTGGAGGGTGAGGGATATATAAAAGCTTTACTGGAGTAAATAAATGTTAAAATCCATAGGATAAACTGAAATTACCCAGAGAAAGGTTTTTCCAAAGCAAGAGTCCATGTCTAATCTACCTTCTCCTCAGCACCCAGTTCAATGTTTGACCTCATAGGCACTCAATAAATCTTGACATAATGGATGGAAGTATTTTTGTATCACTACCTTTTTAAAATCACTAACATGGCATTAAGAAATATAGGATAGCTTTTTCTAGCAAATATGCACTCATGTACATACACAGATACACAATCTAAAACATGTACTCTCTAAGATCGACTCTAAGTTATCAGAGCTTTAATATAAGGTCAAAATGTTTTTTCTCTCTTTTACTTCCTTATCACCTTTCAATCCTATTTACATCTGAAACTACCTCGCTGGACTTGGTTTACTGCTTTGAAATATTTCAAGTGGAGACAACTTCTATAAGTAGATATGTGTCATGGCTGCTTCTTAATGGTATTTAAAAAATATTTTCTTTGCTTAAAATGCTCAAATGTAGAATACTGAGATAAGCTAACATTGAGATAAGTAAGATCTTTTACTTTAATGTTCTTAAATATAAAAGTATTTCTTCTTCTAAGACTCTCAAAGCAGTTCTCTTAAGTACATAATTCTAGTTGGCTTAAGGCCAACGTCTTAGATGAATTTATATTATATCATGGAATTCTTCTGTGAACTATTTAATGTTTTACTCCAACCAGTAAGAGATTACACTGATAAGACCTTTGTATTTTAACTCTCGTACTTTTGGGTTATTGCCAAATTTCATTAGTGCTGTACTGAGGTTAATTTCCAAGACTGTAGTAATTTTTTTTAATCCTCACCCAAGGACATGCTTAGAGAGAGGAGAGAGAGAGAGAGAGAGAGAGAGAGGCGGAAACGGATGTGAGAGAAAAGTATGAACCAGTTGCCTTTCATACATGCTCCAATCGGGGCTCAAACCCAAAAGTCAGTTATGTGCCATGAAAGGGAATCGAACTGGCAAACTTTTGGTGCACAGGACAACGTGGGAAGTATTTAATGTGTGAGCTGATTATGCTGACTTGGAGAATCAGTAACAGCCACCATGGACAGAGACTTTCCATCCTGGCTCCCTCAAACAATTTTCACTAGCCAAGCCAAAAGCTTAGGCTTTCATCATTCTCTAGGAGTGATACAGACACAAATGGCTATATACCCCAAATAACTCTAGAGTGGGCAGGACCCTACACCATACAAAAAAATGATAACACCCCTCCTTTCCAAGGAGCCTGTAGTTCAGACCTAACAAATGATGTCTCTCTGAAGTAACCCAATATTTGTTACCAAATATCCAGAAGAGAGTGATGTCCTTCAGTCATTCGTGGATTGGGAAAGCAAGAAAACACCTATTCTGCCTTGAGTCACATATGTTTGAATTGCAAAGTGTGAAGTAGAACTAAGTGGCCTGATTTTCACACTCATCTCTGATCACACACAAAAACCAACAACCCAGAAATATCCAATCATGCTCCAGGCAAGAAGGCCATGTCCAATCTGTTTGTCTTTCTATACATGTAAGATGTTAAATCAAAAAGCTTAATGACGTCCTCATGTAAATGAGAAATGGCTTGTATATAGTTAAAGGCTCATATTCTAGAGCCTGACAGGCCTGGGTTATGCCCTGGTCCTGCCCCTTGTAACATGTAAACACTGTTAACATGACCTTCACAAAAGCAGACAATGATACAAGGGTGGACAAGATGGTGCACATGCAGTGTTTCTTGGTTAAGGAAGTGAACGTTGTCCCAGAAGTCCTAGATGCAGATCCAAGGGGGTTTTTTTGTTCATCTGAAAAGTGAGGAGAATAATAAAACCTGCCTCATAGAAGTGTGAGAATTAAATAATTCACAGATGCCTGACACACCTTAAGTGCTCAGTAAAGGTTACCTACTATACAAGAATTGGTTCACACTTCTATTTTAGCGCCTGGTGCTTTGCCATTGGTCAATTTTTGTGTTAGTTTGTTTTAAGGCATTAAATGTGTAGCAGATCCTCAAATAATGTCCTTTTGTTGTAATGTTGATAAGATGCCATAGGAATTAAACTGTTGCTTATATCAATTAGCCTATGGGGAAAACTGGTTATTATACATCCCCTCACTGCAGTCTCAAGAACCTATCCACATTGTTAAGTGAGGACTTACTGTGTACTCTTAATGTTTAGAAACTGAAAGCACCCTAAACAGTGGGTTTTTAATACTGTTTGGAGTTCATCATATTACACGTTACTTTAAGTCAGTGGTTCTCAACCTTCTGGCCCTTATGTTGTGACCCAACCATAAAATTATTTTCGTTACTTCATAACTGTAATGTTGCCACTGTTATGAATTGTAATGTAAATAGCTGATATGCAGGATGGTCTTAGGCTAAGGTGACCAGATTTTAACATTGGTAAAGTGGGACACCATTGACCACTTGGCCGCCGAAAACCGTATATTCCCTTCCCGTTCTCCCGCCGTTCCCTAGCTTGTCATGCATTCTTTCCAAAAATTGGGACTTTATTAAAACGCCGCGGGATGCGGGACAATTTGTTAAAAATCGGGACTGTCCCACCAAAAGCGGGACATCTGATCACCTTATCTTAGGCGACCCCTGTGAAAGGATCGTTCGACCACCAAAGGGGTCACGATCCACAGGTTGAGAACTGTTGCCTTAGGTACTTACTTAAAGTACCTTCATTCCAACCTATTTTTTTTACACACAAACTCTTTGGGTGCTGTTGGGTCAGCCTCTGTGGAATGTGGACTACAAAGATAAGCTAATGTTGAGATAAGAAAGATCTTTTACTTTAATATTCTTAAATATAAAAGTATTTCTTCTTCTAAGAAGCCCAAAGCATTTCTCTTAAGTATATAATTCTAGTTGGCTTAGAGCAAGTCTTAGATGAATTTGTGTTATATCATGGAATTTTTCATGGAGTTCATCATATTATACCTTTCCTTAAATACTTTTACTTAAAGTACCTTCATTCCAACCTCCCCGCCCACCCCCAAAGACTCGGGGGGCTGTTGCCTTGTTTTCAGATGTTGGGTTTTCCTCTGTGGAAGTCTGTGGTACTTATCTCAGACTAAGCGGGAAACTCACACTTTTGGATGGAATGTTGAAATACCAAAGAACTGAAATGCGTGGGTTGCTAGATGTGTTCATTCAAATGCTATGGTCTTAAGCAAAATGGAAGCCACACAGTATTTTTATTATAGCAAGGAAACCCATTGGGGTATTGTTGTTTTTTAAGGGGGAGGGAAGTTTGGTCATTTAAAGTCAGATTTACTTCATTTAATTGGCTTAATTTGGAAGTAAATGTCTATATCTGGGGCAGGGGTGAGGCGTGTTTGAACCATATCCAAATGTGACTCTCCATCTTCACCCTGACCCTCCAGGTCTGTTGGGGGCCGACCATCCCCCTCTGAGAACAACTGGACCGCCAGTAGCTGGGGGTGGCGCCACCAGGTCCAAGTGTTGAACATCGCTGCGGCTTCTCCTACGTGGAGAATTCCAAGCAGCTTGGTTACTGGGTGGAAACTCGAAGTGGCCTGGGGGTATAGACCAGGACCTGCCTTTTCCCCTCTTCCTCCTCCTCCTCTCCCCAGCGGCGGCGAAGGCAGCCACGGCGGCCGTGGGGGCTGCTGCCACCGCTGCTGGGAGCTGGTCACCTGGGCGCCTGCGGAGCAGCCGGGCGGCTGCCTGTGCGGCGGGCGGCCTGTCGGAGTGCGAGGAGGGGGCGGCGAGGAGCGAGATATCCATAGTAACACAGGATGCGCCGGGCGCCGGGCGGGAGCGCGTGCGGGAGGAGGAAGTCCCCGCGCGCCCGCAACCCCCGCGCGCCGCGCCCGGGTCCGCGTAGCTCTCCCTGCCAGGGTCCGACTGAGCGGTAAGCCCTCCCCGGCAACGGTGCCGACACCGCCCACCCTCCCCGGCCGCCCACCCCCGGGACGCAGCTGCAGAACAATGGAGAGCGCCGCCGGCAGCCCGGGAGACGGCGCTCGGGGGAGGACGCGCCGGGGCTGGCGCGCGCTGCGTGGGGCCGGACGCGGGCGGGCGGGCGGGCGCGCGGCGGGGGCGGGGGCGCGCGCGGGAGCGCGGGGAGCTGGCGGGGAGAGCCCGGCGCTCGGCGCGGCTCAGCTCGGCGCCTCTCCCACCCTCCGCGGCGCGCCCGCCCTCGCCTCGCCGCTCGCAGTTGCTGGGGCCCCCCCCGCCCCCGGAAAGATGCTCGGAGGCCACGGCTAGGGGAGAGCAGGTTCCAGACACATGTCCGCGTCCCCCGCGGCCGGAGCCCGTCTGTCCCTGCGGACCCCCTCGCGCCGCCAGCCCGCGGCCGCTGCCGTCGCGAGTGCCCAGCGGCTCGGGTGAGTGGCGGCGTGGCCGCGGGCGGCGTGGGGTTCGCGCTACCCCCGCGCTCCGCGGCCCCCGCTCGCTAGTTGCGGCTGCGGGAAGCGGCGCTGCAGCCGGTCGGGGAAGCCGGTCGGGGAACCCGGGGAGGCTGCGGAAAGGGGTTGTCCGGGCATCGGTTGCAGCCTAGGCTTTTTGGTCTCTCGCGTGTGGGCTGATTTTTTTTTTTTAACAACAACGTGGTTTGGGTATTGAACATCCCCCCCCCCCCGTGGTTGGGTGCATTTTCCATCTCTTTTCCCTCCCCTTTGGGGTTGCGAGGAGTTTGAAGCAATAAACTGCCGGATCTTTCCAAACGGTTTGACTTTCATGAGTTACGTATTTTTCCAAAGGTCATTCGCCGTCGGCATGAGAAAGCCACGCCATCCCGTGTAATTCCAGGCGCGCTCTGCATCACCTTCCAGGAGCCCAGGCAGCATGGGCGCTGGAAGGCTGGGTGTTGAGCGTGTCCTCTCTCCTCGTATTCTTTTTTTTTTTTTTTTTTTTTACGCATTGATTAATCGAGGGAGCGGTGGGCAGGGACTTGCCGGCGCTACGCCTGGAATGGTCACAGAGACTGCAGTTCGCTGCTTTCCTGAAGGTCGGGTCAGCATTTCCACCGAAATCCCGGTTTCCGTGGTTGTAACTTGGAGGTAATTTCACTCCAGGCTAAAACTTGCCAAAGCCACCGGAGGACTTGCTTTTTTTTATAAGGATGCTGCCGCCGCCGCCGTGGGGTTTTTTCATGTCTTCATTTATTTATTTTGGTTTGTTTTCCTCCAAGGAAAGTAGCCCTCCGTAAACATGAGCCCCTAAAACAAACAGGCAGTCTCCCCACCCCCACCCCCACCCCGCCTTTTTCAGAGACTGGCCAGGAAGCCTAGTGCTCGCTGCTGCTGTTACCATTTCTCCTCGATGAGCGACTCTGATGTTAGTTTCTAGAAGACTGAAAAATGCAACCCCCTTAGTGCATATATGCACAGACCCGTGCTGTATTGGTGGGTTGGAGGCATATGAACTTTGGGATCGATAAGGATGCTTAGACACGTATTAGATTTAATACGCTTGCTACGGGGGCTCTTGTATCTGGAAAGACAGAATTAGAGGAAACTGTTGGAATTTAGGCACATCTTAAGACTTTTCTTAACATTGACACGTTGCCAAGGGAGACTGCAATCTTCCTCTTTGGGAGTCTTTAAGATTCATGTTGAAGTTCAGAGCTGCTGATTCGGAGCTGGAAGGGAGAGAGGCAAGACTGGAAAACCTCTCCGCGGTTCCTCCCAAACCTGTGTTCTTTGTACTCAGCCCCTGTGCTTGGGCAAGGAGATGCTGGTGGTGTCTGGGTTATTTGAGTCCATCGTGTTCTTGGCTCTGTGACAAAATCGAGTAGTGTCATGACTGGCGCTGGTGCTATGCCACACTAAGGCTTCTGATGCGTTCTGTTCTATTGTGCTGTCTGTCCTGGTAGTGCTTGGTGTGATGGCAGTCACCCTCCTGGACTCAGAGGGAGGAGAGAGGAGGAAATGGTACAAATGAAGTGAAACTAGATACACACTACCTGGGATGCTTGTGATAGGGTCATACAGAAACAGTGTTGCCAAGGCTTTTTTTAACTTCAGGATGCAGGGGAAATGTGATGTTGGAAAAAGCAGTGACCAGCCAGTGCTCTGTGCAGAGATGGGACCTTCGTCCCACAGTTGCTAGTTGCCCAAACCCGATTTACTGCACTAGAGTTACTTTGCTTAGTGGACTTTGACACTTGCAGTTTTGAAGCAATATTTTTTTTTCTTTGTCAGGGACAGTAGAGTGACAATATATCCAGGTATCAGGAATTAAAAACCCTGTATTGTTATATTTCTGCTAAGGGGACCAGAGAGAACAGAGTATCATGCCTCTACTTGAAGATGAAATCTCTAGTAAAATAATTTTGAAGTATAGATACAGCATGCTATAGTCTTCAATGAGGTATTTGGGGGTACTAGTTCTTAACAAAACTGTGTAAGTGCATCCATTTGTCAGCCATTTAAACTGATTATCACTGAATAGTTATTAACAATCTAAAAGTTTTCAGGTTTAATCAAAGTTGTATACATGGATTGAATTCTAATATGGTACAGTAGTAGTCTGACATATTAAGGAATTGCTTCCTTTAAAATAGTAGTATTTGTTTAAAGTTATTCTACATACTCTAAATAGGGAATAAATCAGCAGACAGTACATTGTACAGGAAAGGCATTCCAGTAATCATTTCTGACGTTATTATCCTCTTTTAAATGTGGCAAACAGATGTTTTCCAATTTATTATCAAGTCATCCCCATCACATCATTCATTCAATAGGCACCATGTGTTTCGAAGCCAGTCTTTTCTTTCTCTAAATGGAGTCAGACATGTTCTCTAAATATTATATTGAAATAAATGCTTTGGCATCGTCAATGCTCATTGCATTGGCAGAGTCTGTAGAAACACGGGATAGAGTTTACTGATGTCCCTGTTTCTGACCAGATGCTCGTGTCAACATATAGTACATCCCAGTAATCACCATCAAGCCAGTTAATGTCCCAGGAGGAAGGAACAATTAGCAAAATTAATTAGGAGTTCTGCTTGATTAAACTCATTAATAACCATGAGTAAAGTATTTGTATTTCCACAGATATGTTTGATTTTTTACACGTTTTGTATTTGTAGCAATAACTCGGACCTGGTTAGCATTTCCAGGTACCAATCCCAGAAATTGAAGTCCTTGGTCTTCTGTAGGTCACCCATAATTAACACAAGTGTGGACAGAATCCAAATTTATCAATTGGTTACTTTTTTTTTTTTTCCTTCCAGGGACAAAAACCAGTAACAAAGCATAAATGTTTGCCATTGACTTTAATAGCAGATTATAGCAATAAGCCTTAGAAAAAAACAGTTGTTGACATATTTCTTTGAGTGAAAGATTCTATTAGTTATGATGATTTTACTTTTGTATTAATATTTGTTTTCTTTAAAATGATTGTTTTCAAAATGCAATACTGTCAATATATTTCATAATTTGCTTGAGAAAGAACATTTACATGAGTGCATTTGTCTTCCCACGGAACTGTCAATAATGCATTGTTCCAGAATTCTATTTTTATGTAGATGTAATTTTCATGTAAAAATGAACCTTTCTTACAAATCTAGCAGGAGATGAAAACTATTCTCATTCACCTGATTTTTGCTTTCTCTTCCTGGGATCATGAGATGGTTTTTTTACAAATCAAAATATGGTTATAAGCTGAGTCGGGGGTTTTTTTCTTTCTAAAAATTGTGAGACTATATTAATAACTTGTTTAGATGAAAACCCAAGCTAAATTTCCTTTTTAAAAAATGATCATTTGCCAGTATCTCTCAATTCTGGTATTTACAGAGCAAACACTTATTCCTGGTAGTTTTCTCATTCGGCAATAGCCAGAAATGCAGAGGTCAAAACAAGAGGTGAGCTGGAAGAAGCAAAAATGCATGTTCTGATCCCCTCGTTACGAAATACTTGGTAGTGTGCTTTTATGTAAATCTCAAAACAGAATTGTTCTATAAAAGGACTTTTATGGATACATCTCTTTGGAGTTTGGATTGCATGTAACTAAACTGAAATGGGAAACTTCACAGGACTAAGCACAAGGACTTGCTCTGGAAAATCGGTGACTGTATTGAGATGTTTGCCATGTGTTAGCACCTCCCTCGCTGTAGACAGTAACTTTGGAATGCATGGGAAGACTTTGTTGGAATCAGTGGGCGCCCCTAGCATCACCTCAGCACTGCGTGACCCTTACATTTACATGGTACTCCATTCTCTAGCTCGAGAAATATTGGCCAGGGCTAGATTTTGTGGCCATTTTTTAAACCAAGACACTTGGCAAAAGAAAATGATATTGTAAGACTATCTGAATATCCTGTCACTTTAGCGTGTTTCCGTTAGAATAATGTTTTTGGTATCCATCAGTTTTCTGGTCTGTTTCTGGTTTTAAGGCTTGAGCGTGACTTGTACATATTTGTAACTGCAGCAGGTGGTATGTTTTGTGTTGTGTAATGTTCATAAAAGTCTCGTTCCCCTGTGTTTAGAAACCATGACCACCATGTTGTGGTTATTTTTCCAGAAATGTAAAATGTAACTGTAAAAATAAGCGGCTCCTCTTTATCTCCATGATTCATTTCTCCAGAAAAGACTTGCAGACCATATGCAGTGTCTCTTGGCTCTTAATACGTTTTGTTTCTGTCTTAGCTGTCAACTTAGTGTAAAAAATAATTGGCTCAAATTGTTTTCTTGTAGTATAGCTTTCCCTCCGGAATGGAAGGTCTGGCATAGCCTCCTGAATACCTCCTGAGGGTTAGTTCGTATTCTTGATATGGATGATGCTATTTATTTCACCCTACTGGTGGATTCGTCGTAAAAACTCATGGCAAGCCAAATTTTGTGACTAAAGCTTCAAATGAGAAAGATACAGTCCCTTTCAAGTTTCAACATTTGCACACTGGCACCCCCTCCTTTTAGCCACTCAGAGCCACTCCAGTTGGGAACCAAGCTGACTTAGAAGATGAAATTCCCTCCTACTACTAATAAAAAAAAAGTTTTTTTAATTAAAAAAAAAGAAATTCCCTACTAACTAGCAAGAGAAATTCTTCTTTCCCATCTTCTCCCAACCACTTCTCTCCTCTCCTGCACTGCTCTTGAGTATCCCTCAAATCACACATCCTCTTTAACCCTTTTCTTCATCTCCTCGCCTATCTCCAGAAATAACTGTGCTCTTTCCTCTTTTATATTTTTTTAGGTATTTTATTTATTTCGGAGAGGAAAGAAGAGGGAGGGAGATAGAAGCATCAATGATGAGAGAGAATCATTGATCGGCTGCCTCCTGCATGCCCCACACTGGGGATCGAGCCTGAAACTGGGGCATGAGCCCCTACCAGGAATCGAACCAGTGACCTCCTGGTTCAGAGGTCATGCTCAACCACTGAGCAACACTGGCCGTGCTTCTGTTTTATATTTTTGATGCACTGTCCCAAGTCATGACTGATAGTGACCAGGGTGGTACTAGGGATATGTCTGTTGTCAAAGGAGCAGAAAGTCATCCATCTTAAAGGGATGTTTTATGCAATAAAAAACCAGGACCAGAAAGCTCTACAGCCCTTAGAAATGCTTAGAAGTCCCCTTCAGAATACCCACAAATATCTCCACCAATATGAAAGCTAAATAATAGTTGTAATGTATCCATATTTAAGTAAATTAGAAGTATTCTTTTAAATGCTATATAGTATGCCAATGGTAATTCCTCATGTTGATTTTCTAGTATATTTTTGGCATAGATACAGAATCCTAGCCTCTTATGGGTCCTGTAGACTTTGATGGGCCAACCTTGATATTTAATGATTATATATACTGAGGCTTATTTGAAAGACTATGCATTCTGAATTCTAAACTACCGAGTGAACAGACAGCTTTGCAAACACAGCCCTTCTTTTTTTAAGCTGCGAAACAATCTCCATGTGTGTTCATTCCTTTGAAAAATAGTCTTCTAGGCACTTTTCTTAGGGCAGGAGATATAACAGTGAACAAAATAGACAAGACCCCTGTTTTCTAGAGCGATACTTAGTGGGGGAGGGGTGGCACAAAGCCAGTAAGTAAGTAAGTAAATGGGAAAGACAATTTCAGGGAGTGGTAAGTGTTATGAGGGTCATAGCAGGATGACGTGCTTGAGAATGTTCTGAAGGGAAGGATGCTACTTTTATTTATTTTTAAAAATATATTTTTACTGATTTCAGAGAGGAAGGGAGAGGGAGAGAGAGAGAGAGAAACATCAGTGATGAGAGAGAATCATTGATCGGCTGTCTCCTGCATGCCCCACACTGGGGATGGACCCTACAACTCAGGCGTAGGCCCAGACTAATCTAAACATGAACTCCTGGTTCATAGGTCAATGCTCAACCACTGAGCTATGCAGGCCAGACAAGGATGCTACTTTTTAAAAAGTTGTTCAGAAGAGGTGTCCCTCACACAGACCTGAGTGGTGAGCAGTAGCCAGACAGGCAGAGATGGCAGGGAAAGCGCTCTCCAGGCGCAGGGAACCTCCTGGGTAAGCGTGATGCGTTTGGGCAACCACAAGCAGCAGGCCAGTGGGACTGCGTCCTGGCCAACTCAGGTCAGCCTTGCTGGTCATGGCAAAGGGCTTTATTCTGAAAACAGTGTGGAGCAGTGTGAACGCAGATGTATGATAGTTCTACCTTTGGAAAGAATATCCTGGCCTGTATGTGAAAACCGGATATTACTAGGGTGAGAATGGAACGGAGAGAAACCAGGTAGAAGCAGTCCAGCTGAGAAGTGGTAGTGATTTGGACAAGGGCAATGGCATTCTCACAAAGAAGCGTGAGAATGTCAAACTGCAAACAGCTTTTCGGAAATTTCAGAAAGGTAGGAAAATGCAAAGAAGAAAATCACAATTCTCCTTAGTGCTGACCATCCAGAGTAATATCTCTTAATATCTTCGCATTGTTAAGCAAAAGTAATCGCTATATTACTTTTGATATTTGATATGTGATCATATCATTCAGGCAGTGCACACAATACAAATACTACATTTTTTAAATTACTCTAAATCCCACCACCCAGAAATAACCATCTTTAACAATAGGCTAATATCATTTAAAGCATCTTCCTATACACAGGGGTTGATCAATGAATGAATGCCTGAATAAAAAGAAATGCTTGTGTAACAATGGCAACAATGGAATCCCACTGGAGGTGCTGTTTTTAGATAAAAAGCATTAAAATGTCTTGTATTTAGCAGCAGGAAGATGGAAGTAAGAAGAGCTAAGTAATTGTTAAACTTCAAAGGAACATCTCCTTCAGTGCAAGAGTTAGTTCCTAAAAGACCTCCCCTCATGGTTAAGAGAAATGGTTATGAAACACGGGAAGATGTTTCATCAGGAATGGATGGCGATGTTGTGGGAAGATTATACAATGTGGGACTCCTTTGGAACAAAGTGGCATGTATTTTACAAACTTTGCCAACACATGATGATGTGAATGCTTTGCTGTGACACCTCCCACAGCCTGGGGAAAAGCCAGTCTCCCGTGGCATTGAGGAGGCTTGAAACTGGAGCTTCTGGAGCTCCCCTCAGATCTACTTCAGGTTTGGAATCAGCGTGTGTTTTTTAAACTACATATTCCAATTTTCAATACATCAGATCGATTCTGCGCTGTTCAAAGAGTTGTGTTGTCACTTGATTGCTCATCACCTCTCCTCAGCGAATACTTTTAGTTTATGTAGATCATCTTTATAACACACTTTCTATTCTGTAATCATAATCACTGAGCGTATATAGTAAAAGTTCTTCTATTAAAATAGACCCTGTGGTTTTCAGTCCTTTAAAATAGCTTCTCCAATTCTGTCTGAGTCCTTTGATTCATCTCTTGATTGCCTCCTTTTCACTGTCAATTACTTTTTGTTCTCATTTCCTGGAGTCATTCATGACTACTGCATTTCTCATGGCTTTTTTTTTTAATTTGAGGATGCCTTCTTGATACTTTAAAATTGAACACTATCATGGCTGATTTATACTATATGTGTGCTATGCTTTCTTTCCCTTATAATTTTGTAGCCATTACTCCATTGTTTACTGTTATTCACGGTTGCTGTGCAAATCAGAGACCACCCTTTGTAGGTAATTTGCTTTTTCTGCCTTGATCCCGAAAAATTCTTTTTTATCCTCATGACTCAGTAGCATAGCTAGATTTAAGTCTAGGTGTTGAATGCTCTGTGTCAAAATTTTCCGCAGTACAATCAATGGGCTCTTTAAATCTGATAACATCGTATCATATCTTTAAAGATACCTTTTATTCCATATGTATTGTTCCCCACACAGGGATATCAATTATTCTTCTTTTGGATCAGCTTTGTCTCTATGTCATATCTATTAGTTTCTTTATAATTTAATCTTTTTGTCATTTTCATCTGTATTCACAGCGAGTATGTCAATTCTTTCTTCTGTGCCAGTAATTCAATTTTCAGAAGTGTCTGCTCTGTTTCTGGGTGTTTCTGATTTATTTATTGATTCTAAAGTGATCTCTTTGGTTCTTAATTTGTTTCCTTAGGTCCACAGTCTCTCTTTTCATCTCATTCAATTGTTTCATTATTCTGCCGTTAAGGTTCAATTTTTACTAAAACCATTCTTGCATAGTAGAAAGTGTGTGAGGATTTTCTTTTCTCCTTTTTGAATAAAGTTCTTCTAGACTTAATTCCTTATGCTGTGACCATTGCATTTTTATTTCTTCCCTTTCCTCTCTTCTTCCTCCTCCTCCTCCTCCTCCTCCTCCTCCTCCTCCTCCTCTTCTTCTTCTTCTTCTTCTTCTTCTTCTTCTTCTTCTTCTTCTTCTTCTCTCTCTCTCTCTCTCTCTCTCTCTCTCTCTCTCTCTCTCTCTCTCTCTCTCTCTCTCCTTCCCTCCCTCATTCCTCCCTTGCTTGCACATCTGCCATGCTATTTTCCTTTTTTTTCATTTTTCTGGTACTTGGGCAGCTTTGCCCAGACCTAGTGTAACTTCTTAAATCACTTCCCACCTTTTTGGAGGGATCCATTTGCTTTCTTCTTCAAGCTATTTTATTGCCTAAATCTCTTGTGCAGTCTGAAGACATTGCAGAAGGAGGCAGAAATTGTTCAGAGGGGGGTCATTTTGTAGTCTTGGTTAGATTCTCTGGGCTGTGCTTTCTCAGATATTTTGTGGACTATCCTGTCATCAGCATTCATTTCACCAGCTCATAAGGGGGAGAGGAGAGACCGAGGACAGCCTTTTTTATAATTAACTAAGGGTTTCCTGTGAACTTACAGCTATGCTGGAGATAACCTAGAACTTCAAGGGATTCCCATTACAGTGGGGCCCTGGAGTCTTCAGTTACATGGAGTCAGTCCTTTGCTCCCTTTCTCCCACGTCCCCTTGCTGCTCAGTAGAGGGAGGAAACAGATAAGAACATCCTATGAGTGTGCTTTTCTCCAAAGTTAGGATTATTGGTGAGAATTATCAGAATTTTATTGACTCACCTTTCTGAGGAGTGAGAACAGGATGAAGATCCCAGCAAGACTATGCCTCTTTACCCTGCTCCAGAGACTGCTGTTTTCTTTCCTTGGCAGTCAGTTTTGAGGTTTAATTGTATTTGTCTATGTTCCTTTCCTTGATTTGTTGTTATTGGGTATTTTTGTTATTACTGTTTACTTTTATTTTTGTTTTTGTGTGTGTGTGTTGTTTTTTTACATTGTGTTAGGTATGAGGCAGTTAAAATTGATCAACTTGAATCTGACCTCGGGATATATCTGGAGATAGATGTCTTGCTAGTGAATTTGAAAGATGAAGGACAGAGAGGAGTTAAGGCTACATGTTCAGCCTTAGCCACTGGGTGGATGATGAACGGATTAGGTTAGTGGTGGGAGAAGGAATAAGGACTTCCGTTTTGGCATTTTAAGTTTGAGAAACTTGACATCCACATGGCAGTGAGAAGCAGGTGGTTGGATTTCCAAGTCTGAAACTCGTGGGAAAGATGCTGAGCATGTGGATGGCATCTAAAGCCATGTGCCCAGAGGAGAGCACCTAGGGAGAGAGATGTGAACAGGGAGGGCAGTGCGGTGCGTAACAAGTATTAGAGAGGTGTGTGAGTACAAACTCTCTGGGCTCAGCGTAAACTGTTCTTCATCTAACGAACATCTGACATCTTGCAGGGTAAATGTATCAGGTTAAAGACCGGTATGAATTAGTGAGAAAAGTGGAGAAATGAACATTTTTAAAGATGGGAAATTTTACATTTCTGCATCTACACAGTAACACTAGTAAAGGGTACCCTTTCAGAGATCATTTAGACTTGCTTTTAGCTATTTATACATTTGTGATATACAGATGAGATGATACAGATTTGATTTTTAAATAAATGGTGGTAAGTTATTAGTTACAAAGACTCAGTTTTTTCTGTTTCTAAATGAAGTCATAGATACATTTTTATTGAGTGCATACTTTAACAATGCAGCTTTTGATCATAGAAGATGGACATTATTCATTTTAAAGCACCACTGTATTCTGAGGGATTGTGCTTCCTGTAAAGAACACTGAAAATTAAGGAAGGACTTGCATGCATGCATGGGAGCATGATCGATGGACACAAGAAACTGGGGGGTTAGGGAGGAGTGGGGGGAAGGGCAAGGGGAAAAAATGGAGACCTATCTATCACTTGTTGTAATACTTTAAGCAATGGAAAAAAAAAAAGAGAGAGAAAAAAAAAAAGAAAGACTCTAGATCCAACTCTGCCAGTAATGCAGTAATAGAAGGTAATATCAAACACACACCATCGTGTGATAGGCACTGTTCTAAGCCCTGTACATAGATTTACATCTTCAAGAAGTTGTGTAATTACACAGTTTCCTGCTACTTAATCTCCCTGGACTTTCAGCATTTCATTTGTAAAGCCAGTCTTCCCTCTGGCTCTGAAATACAGCATAATTTATCTTAAATTGTACAATTTAATCAAGAAATTTGAAAATGTTTTAATGATCTTCTTAACCAACGCAAATGGAAATAGATTCTTTCATAGTTTTGGGGGAGATGAACCATTATGTAACAAAGGTTAACCAGCAGAAGGAGGACATTGTGGAGAGTTTGGTCCACTAGGACCGTGTCACAAATGTATCCATCACGCTTTTGCTCACGCTGTTTCAGACCCTAGCCTGTGTTCCAGATCACGTTAGTCATGTCCTCCTTGCAGTTAGAAATAACCAGCCCTCACCTGAACTCCCAGTTTTCTGTGCCTTTACATTTGGGTGTTTGCCTACACGATAATATTCTCAGTGAGACTCTAAGCTACTTGAGGGCAGGGACAATAACTCTTATAACCTCGTTCATCACTTTATAAATTCATTTGTCTATATGTGTATAGAGCGCATAAAGCAATCGAAATGCAGGCTTCTCTGTACAAAGTGAAACAATTTTACTCAAACTAAAAGCATAACATTGTCTGAGAGATGTTGACCTAAGAATCAAGCCATGGGTCCCAGCTCTGTTGCTGACCTGCCTGTGTGGCCTTTAGTGGGCCAGTCTCTCGGCTTCAGTTCCCCATCAGTCAGATGGCAGTATCGATACGTGTGTTCCCAGGGTGACAAGGCTGTGGGTGCTGAATGAGATCGTGTACGTGAAGGTCTTGAAGAAAAACAGCGCATAGCCATTCCTCTCAAGCCAGATGTGGGGCACAAGACCAGTCACCTTCAGTCAATTCTCAGAAACATTGGGGTTTGTGAACCGCTGCCTTCGCCCAAAACCCACACCCCAAACTCAAAAGGGTTGGTTTCTAGCTTCCTGTCGATTCTGTGTAAATATGATTTACTTAGCGGATTACATTTAACGCAGATTACTTCCCAAATCAAAGAAGACGGGTTTGGTAGTAGTGTGAGAATGAGTAGAAGCCAATGGCTACAAAGTGGTGGGTCCCACAACCAAACACTTAATTTGCAGCTCCATCCTTCCTCCATTATGCTCTTCGTATTAATTCCGTGTAATCACGTGAAGAGCTCTTGTGAGTTGTGCCTCTCTCTATACAAGTGCGAGTGAAAGCGTCCCAGGTCGCACCAGCACCCGTGCCAGCAGCGCCTGCCTCTGTGGTGCTGTGAGGACCTTGGCTGTCACAGCTGTATCTGCCCGGGACAACCTCTGCCTGTTGCAGGGGTACACGGTGTTCTCAGTGCCGTGTGACCGTCATCCTACGGCCACGGCCAGTCAGCCTGCACCGCACACCCGAAGCCACTGCTTTCACGCGGGGTCTTGAAGGCCTCCACGTGCTGATTCTGTAGACAGTCGTGTAATTGTCTCAAACGCCTATTGCTCTCGCAGTAAGGTTTTAGGCACACACAGTCCTGGAATCCAGATTTTTAAAGCCCAATTGAGATGAGCTGGCAAGTCAGACTCCCCCAAATGATATCAGTCTAATGCCTTAAGCTGTTCCATGAAGTATCAGAAATAATTGGGATCCCTGAACGGTGCACTAATTAGAACAGTTTTATTGTATTTTAAACAAGTCAGCATCCCCCTATCAATAAATACGAATCAGTACATAAAATCTTGCTGGGATTCCTTTGTCTATGAAATAATACAAATGAAAATTGGTAATGTATGGTGGTTCTTAAAAAAAAAAACTGTACAGAGTGTTCTTGTATGTGACCAGCTCATATACTAGATCTAAATATTGGCTGTTTTCGATATTATGTGGCATTTCAAAGCGTAGATCAGAGATGTCCCTAAAAGAGTTTGCAATTTTACCTGACTGTATATTTTGGCTTTCTTAGCATCTCAACGCAGAGTCTTATGAACAGTCTCTCTACCTGAAAAATAAGGATTTTTTATTTTATTTTATTTTTTGCAGTATGGCAGTTACTTGCCCAGTTGCTAGGTAACAGGCCAGGTATCTATAGCTTTATCTGAGCACACAACAGATTATTCTTTAGCGACAATTATTTATATCCAGTAAAGTATGCAGTATTGGTGATTAGACAAACTGTTGATTTACGTACTGTGTATTTGTAAGAAAGCCTGCAGTGATTCAGAAAGCTAGGTTCTGATCTTTTTCAAAGTGATTATTAATATTCACCACTAAGAAGGATCAGTTTATTAGCAAAGCAGCAATAGCTAGATTGTTTATTTGATAATCCTTCCAACTGACTGATCAAAACCAACAGCATCAGCACATCTTTCCAGCTAATTATATTGCACATCATCTGAGAAGGGATATTTTGTTTATTCACGGTATCCATTCCAATGTTATAAAGTTTGAGTTTTGTGAGGATTGATATTATTCGTTATTTGTCACTTCTCATATTACAATTATTCAAGACATCTAGCACTATACTGGAAAGTGCCAATTGATTAGGGATATGTTCTTATTTAAAAACATTACAATGTATTGGGTTTTGTTTTGCTTTTTAATCTTTTGGTACAGAGCTGAGAAATCGCAGCAGCTTGTCATCAGTGTTACATAATCAGCAATGGTGTCTTGTTAGAGATCTTTTAACAAAAGTTACCAACAAAGAAAATATCTGCAACTTAACTCTTATAACGAGTGAATTTCAGTAGTAACAAGGAAGATAATCTTTCCACTGTTCCTGGATTTTGTCTATAATATTTGCCTTTAATCAAGTGGATTCGTTTGCTTGAATGCTTCTTCATGTATGCCAGGAACCATGTGAAGTACATATTCATTCCAGGTTCATTTTCCTCCTGTCATTTATATTGATAAATTTAGATCATTATTAGATAGAATTTATGCATTGAATTAATAGTCTTTTTTTAAATCCTCACTTGAGGATATGTTCATTGATTTGAGAGCGGAAGAGAGAAAGAGAAAGAGAGAAAGGGAGGGAGGAAGGGAGGGAAGGGGAGGGAGATATCGATGTGAGAGATCGATGTGAGAGAGAGAGACATCCATCGGTTGCCTCCCACAAACACCCTGATCAGGAATTGAACTTGAAACCTTTTGGTGTACAGGACAGTGTTCCAACCAGTTGAGCCACACAGGGCTGTCATTGTCTTTTTAAAATAAAATTCAAAATGATATTTTATCCTGTAATGGAAAAAAGATATTTGTCAAACATGCACTTTTGTGGTGGAATGGCTGTGATTAGTCCATCCACCATGGGATAATTATGATACAATTTTCTTTATAGCCAAAGAAATGTCACAATATATAATGTTAGCATGCAGGTTAGTCTTTTAAAATGTCATTTATAGGACAGTAACACAAGAAAAATCTTGGAGAATATTTGTTCTGAGATTTTTTTTTTTACAGCCAAAGGGATGCCTTCTGTAGAATCAGAAAACACAGACAAAAAATGAGGCATTGCCTGTCTGTTGGGTGAACTCAGGATAACCTTGTCTTTACAAATCAGCATTCCAGGAGGCTAGTTTATATAGAAAATTGTTTAATGCGGAAAATTGCACTTTAATAATACCACTAATTAAATGTATGCATTCAGTGAAATACAGCTCTTGATGCTCAGAAAGCTGTAAAAGCCACCTGGAATGATTGATCACTCTGCATGTCTGCCGTCTCGAATAAACCACCACCAATGCATATATTTTATTGACTATGGACCGAAGGCCTGAGCCATTTACAAAACAGTTGAAAATAATTTATTTGATTCTACACTACTGTGTTCTGTTATCCCTCTGGCATTTAAATACCAAAAGTAAAATGGAAAACACCCCTCTGGTTTTTTCTCCGTTTTCCATATATATTCACAGTGACGTACTGGTTTGCTGTCGTTTTAGAAAACATGCTGTTATACAAATCGTTACTTATTATAAAATTTTAAAAATCTTTTCAGGCAGGGAATCAAAGCAGATGTCTGTTGGCCATCGAACAACATTTCTCTGTTGTGGAGAAATTTACTACAAGATTGTATTATGTTTTTTTCTCTGTCTTATATTTATGGAAAAAAAACTGTATTTATACAGAACTTCTGAGGAACCTGTCCATCTTGTGAAGTTAAGCATACCTGTGAATTCCAGTTCAGGTGGAGTTAGTTTATATTCATGTTTCCAATTGGCGTGTTGTTACCAAAGCCTGGTTCCTGAGACTGCCACCTTCCTCGGTGTCTTATTTTGGACTAGAGGCCTGGTGCACAAATTTGTGCACATGTGGAGTCCCTTGGCCTGGCCAGCAATTGGGGCTGATCAGGAGGTTGGCAGGCTGGGGGAGGGACCGAGGGAGGTTAGCTGGTGGGGGGAGGGATCGTGGAAGGCTGGCCGGCTGGCCAGGAGGAGGGACCATGGGAGGTTGGCCAGCTGGCCCCCTATTGGGGCCGATGGAGGCGATGGCCAGCCGGGGGGAGGGACCATGGGAGGTTGACCGGCTTCAGGGGGTTGGTTGTGGGAGCACGGCTTCAGGGGGTTGGTTGTGGGAGCACACTGACCACCAGGACACAGCTCCTGTGTGAGCATCTGCCCTCTGGTGGTCAGTGTGCATCATAGCGACTGGTCATGCAGTCGATCAGTCATTTGGTCATTCGGTCGCTTAGGCTTTTATATATATAGATGCTTGTCATTTTATTGGACTTCCACCATCGTATCTGTCTTTTGTGGTGGTAGTTGCTAAATCATTTTAAATGATTTTAATGGAAATCTTTTTTTTCTCTCTTGATATCTGAGCCTCTCTTCTATAGAGAAACTAGGTAATCCTAAATATGAGCTGTTATTGTCTCACTTTCATGCTCTACTTACTTGTTTAAAAAGGAAAAGAGGGAGCACTGAAGCTTAGGAAATAAAATTCACAGATTTGTCAGGAGGTCGGCATCCCAGGATATCTAGGGGCCCTTCTGAAAAGCACTGGAGATGGTACTGTTGTGTATTATTAACATATACTTTATACTTTTCATCAATAGTTGTAACACTATGCACACATCCACAAAAAGAAAAAAAACTGAAAAATCTCAGTGTTTAGCCCCCTTTTTGTTTATCAGGCATTGTGGAACTCTTGACTGAGGGTGAGATTAATATTGAATAATCATTTCAAAAGGAATTTTCCTTCCTGATTGAAATCAAATGATTCGAGTTGTGTGTGCACACGTGTATGTGCGTGTATGTGTGTGAATATGAAAATTCCAAGAGAATTATTTTCCAGTATTCAAGGTGCCTGAAAGCCTAAATATGTTTATCTATGCTATGCAGATTAAAGATTATTTTTAAGGATTTACAGATTATTTTATGGCACTTTTCTCAAAAGACCTGCAGACACTGTTTAAAGAATTTAAAACTAAGGTTTATCAAATGCCACAAAAACATAGAAAGAACAGGAATTGAAATGGGGGCACGGGGTTGGAAGCAGGAAGAATATACTCAGTAAAAAGAGGAAGAAAAGAAGGTTAATTTTATCACATGTCAGTAGAAACCCTAGTACAAGTTGCTGCATTTCTTCAGGGGAGTGATGAAGAAGAATTGCTTGGCAGACCTTGAATTATATCTTAGCTCCCCCATTAATTAGCTGGGTGTGCTTTTGGAAGAATTCTAAAAAATTGCTTAATTTCTGAGCCTTGTTGTCCTCATCTGTAAAATAATGAAATGTCTAACCTGCATGGTTATTCTGAGGACTAACAGATAGACCGATAGACGGATAGCCCTCTGATGCACAGTGCTGAAAAAGCCCTAGCTGCTATTTTTTGAAAGTTCATATATTCCTTACAGACATTTGCCTTCATCCTTAGCCTGCCCATCTCAATACATCATCAAAGTTAGGACCCCAATCGATCAATATTTTCAAACCACATGGACCTGAAAAATCAGAGCCAGGATGAGAATTTAAGGCCCCAAGCAAACGTAGAGTGGCTAACTATGGCCTCACACACACAGGTGGTGCCCTGTGCAGCGCCAGGGGGCGCCACTCACACAGTATGCACAATGTGATGCCTGGTTCATTAGATCTGCTTTGTTAGTCTCTGCCTTTGAAAAAGCATAAAAATCAAAGCATGAGAAATAATTTTTTCGGTTTTACGACAAGTTGGATTTTTAAACTCCCTTCTATAAAAGGGGGTAGGGGAACAGCCTGCTCCCAGATGTCATGTATAATGACATCTCTCAAGGGAGCGCTCTTGCCAGCAGTGGAGTTGATTGAACAGTAAAACATACTGGTCATCATATCAATTATGTCATCTACATGCCTACAATGTATTTAATTGATTTTGTTTCACCAAAATGATTACATTAACTACTTGCCTCCAGTTTTTTCCCCTCTCTACCTCCTCTCCTGTTATCAGCCTTCTTCCCCATGTATTTGTCATGTGCCTGTAATGGGCCTTAATCTGTATTAGGCATTATTAGCTCTAACAACAGAGACAGACTCCTGCCCGTCAAGGAACTGCCTGGTCGGGGAGAGGCAGACAAGTAAACCAGAAATTATTATAGATTTTGTCATCAACAAAACTCTGTTGGCTTTTCCAGAATTTAGGTAGCGAGATCTGTAAGTGTTCAAGTTAGACAAGATAAGATATAAGGCTACCTAGAATGGGATTTTTTTTCTTTTATAAAATAACTTTTTTCATTCACCCTTTTATACAAGTAATATATTCTCATTATAGAAAAATGTTAGAAAATATAGAGAAGCACAAAAAATAAAATAATTTGCTTTACCTCTACATTTTAGTATGTGTCCTTCCAGAATTTTATATATATAATTTTAATTAAAACATTACAATGTATCTATATACCCAAGCCATTTTGAAGTAGAAAATAAAGATTGGGTGACAGGTTTGGTTCCTCTGGTAGACTATAAGCAGTTTAAAGGCAGGTACTAAACTTCCACACTCCCCTGTGCCCACTGAAGCCTCCTATATTTATGTTTAGTAAATATATGTGGAATAAGTAATGTTGGAGGTTGATGGATGGGTTTTTTAATACATGGCTAGATTGTTTTATTTCTCACTTAAAATTAAGATTAAAACATTTCATATGACACTTGCTAGATTCCTCTTGAAGAAGACAAGGGTAACTGGATAATTCTTAAAAGATGCCTTCTGTTTCTAGCTTGAATCCTTTCAAATTAGAAAGCTTCCCTGACCTATGTGGCTCTGCCACAACGTTTTGCAGCAAGGATTCAGAATCTGGAAAGAGGGCCACACACAAATGGATATACTAGATAAGAAATATAAATTTAGAAATTATTGGGGGGAGCCAGGTGGAGACCTACTCTCTAGTGGAGTGGCTCCTTGAATCTCTGAACCCATAGCTTTTTATTTACTAGAATATACATTTGCCCTTTAGCAAAGCAAACAAACATCAATGTAAGGTTTGGTAAACAATAAAGGATTATCTGGTTAGGTGATTGCCTTCAGCCATTCAGCCAGCAGCAGGGTAATACAATGCTCATTCTCAGTCCTTGCTGAATATCAAAGTCCATCAGCCTTCTGACAGACTTCTTGCATTTTGGTCTTTGCCTCCAGCATAGCTCCATTGGTTAAATATCATCCTGTGCACCAAAAGGTCACTGGTTCAATTCCTGGTCAGGGAACATGCCTGGATTGCAGGTTCAATCCCAGTAGCAGGCATGTAGGAAGCAGCTGATCAGTGTTTCTCTCTCTCTCTCTCCCTCGCCTCCTACCTCTTCCACCTCTCTCCCTAAAATCAATAAAAACATTTTTTTAAAAAAAAACTGGAATGCTTCCATATTTTAAGCAAGCAAACAAAACCAAAATCACCCCCTAAAACAAAACACAACAACAAAACCTGTATTATTACAAAAAAACATAACATTGCTTTTTTATGGCTTTATTAATTCACTCATGCTTGACACGTATGAATTCTTGAAAAAGAAGGAAAAAAGCTAGTTTCCACTTCCTCTAATACTGGTTTTCACTTACTGGATATTCAACCTGTTGTACTGCCCGAGTGATGAGTCAGGAAGTGTTTCATCAAAATAAGCTTTGATGAATGTTGTTCTCTTCTTATTTCTAGTAAAGGAAAGTCAGCCTAGTCATGTTGACAGCAGTATGTTTGTAGAGATTTCCTAACTCATTAGAAGTTGTATGGAGTAAGAATCAAGATGGCACTTCAGCTCCTTCTTGGGCAGAATGTTCAGTGAGATGGCCCATCTCTAAGATCTCTCTTTCTGTTTTCTCTTTAGTTGTAGGAGGGATTGATCCATTAGGCTGTAGGTAGGCTGCAATCCAGTGTTCTTGTAGGTGCCAATATTCTTAACTACATAATGTTTTTATGAGTCACTCAGACCCAAACTGGCCCCATTAGATTGGCTCTGTTGCTATTCCAGTTAATTAGAGTGATCTAATTGCATAATTTAGCTATATCTGCATAGTAACCTGAAGGCCAAGTGCTTTACTTTATTGTACAATTATGCTGAATAAACTCACAGTGAAAATAGAATCAAAATACCTGTTGTAAAACACCACTTTTAAAAAGCTGGTTTGGGGCTTTTCACAATGCTTCGATGTATTATTATATAAAGCAATCTAAAAATACCATGTGATATCTACCTGAACTCTAAAGCCATTAAATACTATTTTCTGTGATGGCCCTTGTCTTCAGTTTATTTAACTAAATGGTTTGGTATCCCCATAGTTTCTGACTGTGAAGATCTTTTTGCAAATTCTTGATCATTGTAGTTCATTTTAATGATGTTTCCTATTGTCAAATAAAACAAAAGATTAATCACTGTTCAGGCTTTAAATAAGTGTTCTCATCCATGTGAATTCAGTGAAGTCAGTTAAACACATAATTTATTGAGTTCTTAATCTGGGTGGGGCATTATGCTAGAATCCTGGAATATAAAGATGTGTATGTAAATGTCTGCCATGTGAGGGAGGAGCAAGCTTGTAAACAGACAGCCTGTCCAATTACATTGGTAGATTACAAGGTGCATTGGAGGCAGCAAGGAGGCACACTTAGCTCTACATGGGTCAGGGAAGGCTTCTCAGAGGAGGTGATGTTGAGATGAGTCTTCTAGGATGAACAGGAGTTCACCAGGAAAACCTAAGAAGACAAGGGAAAGAGTCCTGCTGGAAACTGATTGTTTTCACCAACCTTGGTTGCTCTGAAAGGTCAGCTATGCACCCATTGTTTAAGTTGAAACATTGTTAATTACAGCAAACCCCCCACCTGTTAATTACATGTAAATTCTTGCTTGGAATTTCCTGCCTAAGGATATGGGTGTTTTTCCCAGAGACTCAATAAAAGGCTGGTGAGGCCCAGGCACCAGTGAGTAGTCATCCCCATTAGAGGTAGGCTCCCACCTGACCCCCCAATTGTCCAAATTGATTCTCTTCTACTCTCTCTCCATCTTGTGTGTGGCCTCCTCCAGAACTTGAACCCTGAACAGGAACCCTGAACACCTTGGGTAAAGAAACAGCATGTGCTAGTGATGAAAGGAATCACTAGTAATGTAGTATGGGTGGGTATAAGGAAGAGGAGGAGAGAAATTAGGCTGTGAGACTTCAGCCTTCCAGTGATAGAAGAGCATGAGGAGACCTTAGGCAGAGATGCGGTGCAGTTAGATTTGTAGGTGGGAGGGTCACTTTGGTGCATTCTGCATTCCTGGTCCTCTGCATGTTCTAAGCCACATGAACTGAGGAAGGCTGAACTTAAGGGCCACAGGCCAACAGGTTGCCTGCTTCAGTTATCTGCTGACTTGTTATACTAACATTTAGGTTGTGTTATCGCTATAGTCCTTTTGTGGGCCATTTCTACCTCCTGTGTACTGCTCACAAAACCAATGCGCGTTTGATTATAAGCCCGACTTGCCTTGATGTTGCATACAGTCCCTGAGTATGCTGATCATCTGGGTCCATTTACTCAGCACATACCTGGAGGCCTACTACGTGTCCTAGCCTGGCAACCTAGAGGGATGAAATGGTTCCTGCCTTCTGCCATTTGCAAACAGGTAAACAATTCCTATAAAGTACAATGAATGTTGTAGTAGAGGAACTGAAGGAACAGAAAGGAGGGGGAGAGAACCAGAAAGGCGTCCTGCAGGTGGCATCTACATCTTCTGAAGGAGGAAGCAAAGAAGGGTGGATAAGAATGTCCAAGTGCAAGGCAGACAGACAAAAGGAGCTGTTGAGAGCTGGAAGCTCCTCAGGCCAGCTTGTGGAGGAGGGGAGGAGGAAGATGATTAGAGAAGGCGCCAAAGAGGTCAGAGGGGACCAGAGCCTCCAGGGGTACACCAGGGGGTTCTAAACAGGAAGAATTAACATGGTCAGCTCTGCAGAAAGATTGTTCTGACAGCGAAGAAAGCAGATTTGAGAGGAACAAGCTGGAGACAGGAAACTGCTCTTTGTTCCTCTGTTACTCGGCTCTGAGAGTGATTCTGGTAAGAAATAATGAGAGCTATGACCAAGTTAGCATCTGTGGAACGAGAGACTAAGATGGGTCCGAAGGAGAGGCGAGGAGGTGAAATTGCCAGGGGTTGTGAATCATGGTTGTAAAAATAAATAAGAGGGTGAAGTCAAGGATGAAAAAGGAGGCTCACAGTTCACAGATGGCAGTTTTCCAATGGGTGCCACTGTTGTGATATGAGTTACACTTCTGTGTGGATCTGAGAGCCACATTATAGTCACATACCCTTGCTATGCCTTCTACTCCTTGGTTCATTTTTATATTGTCAAAAATAAAACTCCTTTCATAAGCCTTATGTAGCCCTGCACATTGTTTCCACCTTTTATATGATTTTACTTCAAAACCACTGAGGAAGGTTAGGCAATGGCAATGCCCTCCTTGTGTAGATGCAAATCCATCGTGCACAGAAGCACACGGCCCAGGTGGCAGTGGAGGATTGGAATCCTCACCCTGCTTCATTCTAGATTGCATTGTGTGCTTTGAAGATAAATCACTAATTATGTAATCCTGACAAAATGGAATCCATTTTTTGTTTTTGCAGCAAATAGTCATTGTTGAGCTTCTAGAGTTGAATATAAAGTTTTTCTCTGAAGCTTCTCTCTTTTCAGTTTGTATCTGCTCACAGTGAGTCTATTTTGGCACAGCTCATGCCTCTAGAGGGCTCACTGTGTGCTTTGCCTAGTATTCATTCATTGAATCATTTAATCCGGTAAGGTAGACATTGATGGCACTTTCCGTGTGTGTGTGTGTGTGTGTGTGTGTGTGTGTGTGTGTGTGTGTGTTAATCCTCACCTGAGAATTTTTTTTTCACTGAGTTTTAGATTAGAAGGAGAGGAAGGGAGGGAAAGAAGTGAGGGGAGAGAGAGAGAAGTTGCCTCCCACATGTGCCTGGACCAGGGATCAGACCTGCAATCCAGGTATGTGCCCTTGTCCGGGAATTAAATCCACCATCCTTCTGTGCATGGGCCGACGCTCTAACCACTGAACGAGCTACCAGGCCAGTGTAATGTTGTCCCCCTTTGAGATGAGGAAACTAAGACACTGAAATGGGAAGTAACTTGTCTAAGGTACCCAAGCCACAGGCAGCTGAGCCAGGGATTAAGCCCAGACATAAAGGCCTCGGAGCTTCTCACTGAGTTGATAACAAATAACATGAGCTTAAGAGTGGACAAGTCCAGGACATAATCATTAGTTTTCAAACTTTGCTCAGGAGAATTTGTGTGGGAGATTTCCTTTAACTTCAAAAAGAGGTTTCTGAAAGCAGCAGCAAACTTTCACAGCAGTGCTCAGGAACCTTTTAGAACGGGTCAGGCTGGCCCTGGAGAAGGTTCATTTGTCCAGAAATAATCTCGGCTGAGCTGGGCCTCACTGAGGATCAGATCAAAAGCAAGGCAGCATCTCAGAGGGAGATTGGATGAGTCGTCCCCACCCCAGAATGGCTCATTGCATCTGTTTTAATCATTTTATTGTTAAACTTGATGGTTAAAATTCGTGGTAAAATCCAAATATGAGGGGGAAAATAAGCTCTTTTGCACTTAAACTTACTTTGGAGCAAGATACAAAATGTGCTTTCATTGTGACATGGTGTGAGTCAGTAAAATCTGTTTTGCATCTGTGTTAAAACTCAAATTCTTAGCAAAGAGGTTTTCCGTAGGCAGTTTTCCGTGTTATTAATTTCTGGTTTCTTTCTCCTTGTGTGTGTGTGCATTTTTGCAAATATTTTTCCAAGTGTATTTACTTTCCTAAATATCTTTGTGAGCTTTCTTTTTTTCTATATTCAGATGATTTTAACCAAGTTTCTAAGCCCTTTGTTCAATAAATCTCCACCTTTCTTGTCATCCACCCTCAACCTTCTGTTTTTATAGATCATTTAAAAGGTTATTCTGTGCACCCTAAACAGTAGGAATCCTGTGCCACCTCTTAGACACCTTTCTCCCAGTGAAACTGATTGATCTCTTGAGTCCATGTTCAAGCCCCAGTTACCAGGTTTTATAAAGGAAATTGTGTGAGATGTTCTTCCAGATGCTCTAATAAAACTCTAATATATCACATCTGCTCCATTCCCTTAAACTAGCAATCTTCTAATTCCATCAGAAAAGCGATCAAATTTGGCATGCTTCCTAATGTTTAGCTTCTCATTACTTTGGAGTTTATTCTGTCTAGGTGTTAAGAGATTTTTTTTCTTACTCTCACAATATTGCACACTTGCCAAATTACAATTGCCTGGGTCACTTTCATTGAAAAACCAGGGCTCTCTTTGTCTTTTGACTCATTTTGTAGCACCTACATCTTTGGATTCCTGTTGATTCTACGCCTTACATTAACCAGGTTCATTATTTATAGGGGATGGCAGTGACAGCGAGGAGAGGCAGGCAGATGATCTCCTTGGGGCTCCTTACCTGGTGCTCTCTACTCACACCATGCCCACGCCATCCTGCCTGACTCCATCACCTCCTTCTTACCCGCCAGCAGGCCTCTGCTCCACCTAAGGTGCTGTAATGTGTAACCTCCTGGCCCCCTTATAAGATCTGTTAGCATCAGTTCATCTGCTTTTGCTGCCCTGTAGACGAGAACTCACAAGTAGTTGATTTTTGTCTACATGCTTCCTATTCTCTCGTGATTCTGTTGGTTAGAGAGTAAAGGTATTTTTACCTCCAGGACGATGACTGTCCTTTTCAACTGCACATGAGTATTCTTTGAATCTTCGCTTCTTGAACTTCATGATGAGGTCATTGAACTTCATGATGAGGGATGCTGTAGGGCCTGGTTCAGAACAGCCACCCCTGTGATTCCTTTCCTCAAGTCTAACAAGTCTACACCCAAGTGCTGCCCCATTAGGTTGTATTGTTCTGTCCCAAGGTCTCTGCTTCTACCTTTTTTATGACCTCATCCTCAATTAGAGTTGACCCTTGAACAATGTGGGTTTGAACTGCATGGATCCATTGAAATGTAGATTTTTTTTCAATCGACCACAGTATAGTTGGCCCACATAATTCAAGTCCTCATTGTTTTAAGGTCACCTGGCAGTTGGGAACCTGCATATTGGGGAGGTGGGTGATGACCTATATTTTATACCCAGATTTTGAGCTGCACAGGTGACCAGTACCCCAACTCTCCATTGTTCAAGGGTCAACAAACTCATCAATAGGTACTTTCTTTCTATAGATTTTACTTCTTTTTTTTTTTTAGATTTGTATCATGTTATACTTTTCTAAACAAACAAATTCAGCTATATTTCAAATTGTGTTGGGGACTTAACTATTTCAGGCTTATTTCAGGAAGAGTGGAAATCTTTTTATTTCATGTATTTGTTCATTAAACCAATATTCCATGACTACCTTCTGGGTGTCAGATACTGGGCTACAAATATGAGCCCCTCCTTTCAAAGCCCAAGGTGGCAAAGGAATCAGCAGTGGAAACAACTCTAACTGGGTGAGATATGTGTTATAACAGGTTTACAAAGTATAGCAGGGGCACTGCCCTGAGGAGATGAAGAAGAATCTAACTGTAACTCCGAGGGAATTGGGATGAGTTTTCTAGGCAGACAAGAGAGATGGCTTTTCATGGAATCTTACAAGATGGGTACTCTCAACTCGTCCTGATTCCTCCTTCCAGACCTGCCCATCTTTGTATTATTGGCAGAAAGGAGAAAGCAGAAAGATACGGGAAACACAGGCGCAGAGACTGGAGTGAGAATATGAGTATTAGTATTGTGTGTTAGTTTGCAAGGGCTGCTACCAACAAAATTCCAGACTGGGTGGCTTCAACAACAGAAATTTACTTTCTTACAGTTCTGGAGGGTCAAGATCAAAGTGTCAGAAAGTTTGGTTTCTCCTGAGGCTCTCTCTTCAGTGTGTAGATGGCCACCTTGTCACTGTGCCTTAAAACGGCCAACCCTCTTTCTGGAATGTCTGTTTCCTAATCTCTTCTTATAAGAACATCAGTCCTATGGGATGAGGCTCACCCTGACAACCTCCTTGTAATTAAATTACCTCTTTAAAAGCCGTATCTCCAAGTAGAATTACATTCAGAGAGTCTGGGGGTTAGGGCTTCAGCATAGGAATTGGTGGAGGGCACACAATTCAGCCCGTAAGAGTTTGTATTTAGTCTTTGGTAGCGTTGAACCTTTGGTGTAACTGGACTTTGGAATCACTTGGCTTCGTTAAAAGACACGCAATGAGCGGTATCTGCTGAGCAAAGCTATTTCAATTTTTTAAACTTATACTAAATGTTACTATAAATGTCGTAGATTCCCCAGGTAGCTCTGTTTAGAATTAAAATATCATTTATAGAAATCACACCTCATTAAACACGGAACCTTGTCCCTAAAGACCCAGGACATGTGACAGTGTCTGAACCCTTTCAATGCTGCAGCAGAAGCCACATCACATTCAATTCCATGGATAAAGTGATTAGGCTTTAAATGGCATAATTTCCAGTAATCTGTTCCCATTGTAGAGATAAATTAATTTATCTTGATTTAGGCGGATCCCAGTATAGAATTACAATAGAGATAAGAATTTAGTTTTTAAAAAAACAACAACACACAACTCAACAAAATGACCTGTTTCCTTGGGTCTCCTGAATGTGAGTTTGCCATATCAGACATTCATTGTGTATCTTTCTGTGGTCTCGCAGGAAAAGCTGTGCAATGGT
>PVJC01006427.1:0-54986 GCA_004026665.1 Murina feae | reverse complement strand
AAGGTCTCCATCTGCCCAAACCTCCCTCGCCCTCATATGCTATGCACCTAGAGTCCCGCATCACCCAGTGACCCCAGTGGCTGGCCCGAACCCCCACTCTCTCTACCTCTCTCTGGCCTTCTCACCGACCGGGTGGCTTCCCACAGGGAACGCCGAGTCGCCAGGACACTCCTGGCAGGACCTGCCTTTCCGAGGAGACTTTGAGCACAGGGCTCAGTCGGAGAACTGCCTCTTGATTGACGGGTGAGAAGAAAGAGGGATGCAGCCAACATGAGGGAGGAACAGACTGGAAAAGGGCTCAGAGATGGCATGCTCCTGCTCACGTTGCAGCCAAGGCCGTGGGCCCGCAAGCTCCAGGCCACCCTCCCTCCCCACCCAATGCTCTTTGCATCAATAAGGCTCCGAGAAGGTCTGCACAAGTGAAATCGGTTCAGATGTATTTGGCTTGTGCCTCCCAAGTATATTGTGTTGTAGAGCACCCCTCCCCGTGCTCTGCTGAACGCCTTCCAACAGCTCACAGAAAGAATGCTCTGCGAGCACAGTTAGGGCCGTGCTGGCCAACGCCCCCCGTTTCTAACACGAAACAATGTGGTAGAAGCACGAGGCGACATTAGGCAGTCGGACAAGAACGCATTTGGGCTAAACACCAATTCCTAGTTGCACAAGTGAGGCTGATGATCAAGCTGATGGGGGAACTCCAGGGAGATCTTGCATGACCTTCTTTTTTTTTTCTTTTTTTTTGGGGGGGGGGTGTTAATAAAGATTCATCATGGAACAGAGAATTTCAAAGTTGTGAGAAATCTCAGTGAAATCCGGCCTCTTCATTGAAAAATGAAGATGGAGGGCTTTGAAGGATGTATGAATTGTTTCAGCATCACCTATTTTCCAGCTTTTTGCATGACCTTCTTGAAGGTCAAGATTGGCCTGGCCCGATGGGGCTCAGGGGTTGAGCATCCACCCATGAACCAGGAGCTCACAGTTTAATTCCTCGGTCAGTGCACATGCCCGGGTTGTGGGCTTGATCCCCAGTAGGGGGCGTGCAGGGCGCAGCCCATGGATGATTCTCTCTCGTCGTTGACGTTTCTCTCTCTCCCTCTCCTTCCCTCTTTCTGAAATCAACAACAAAATACATTTTTTAAAACATAAAAAATAAAGTGAGTAGAACCCAAGGGATCCTTGTGGCAGGAGGAAAAACTTAATAAAAAACAAGTTTCCACTGGATCGGAAACAGGGCTAAGGGAGTCCCAGCTAGGGTCCTGATCATGAAACCAACGCTTTTGTGAATTAAATTGTTAGGAATTAGGGCCTGATTTCAGCAAAGCTGGGAGCCAGGAAGCTTGGATCTGGGGAGAGACATGAAGTCCAAGCAATAGCCACATGACTAACCGCTGCCCCTGCGGCCTCAGGGGTGAGACAGCGGTTTTCGGGGCGACGCGTTCTCTGGAACCCGTTCTCTAGATGATGCCACGTGGCCTGGTGCCCCTGAGCCTGAACCTCAGCCACAGATCTGCCCCTGGTGTGTAGGGAACAAGACCAGAGCTGGAACTCAGACCCCTGAGCTCTCAGTGTGGGTCGGCCATGCTGAGCCCCAGTGGGGACGTGGGCTGGTAGCCTGCGGGGGGCAGCAGGGTTGGGGATGCTGAAGGTGAGGGGTTGGAGCAGGCACTGCACACACAGGGCTGGGTAGTCAGCTCGAGGTGCACAGGGCTACGGTGCCGAAAGGCGGGGGGGGGGGGGGGCTCAGCACCGACTCTTTTTACTGCTCCTGCCTCATTCTTTGGGGAAACAAAGCTGAGGCCCCCACTGCAGGGCCCTGGGAGGACCACACAGGGGCATCCTGGGTTTGAGCACAGCCGCTCCTGGGCTTCAGGGAGCCCCGGCCGCCCAGGGGACAGCGGGCCCCACGCTGTGGGCGCCAGGAAACGTCCAGGAGGCCTCCCTCTCTCCCCTCTTCCTGCTCCGCGGGAGTCCTGGGGAGGCGGCGAGGAAGGAGGAATGGCATTTGCAGGCCCAGCACCAGCTCTTGCAAAGCTTAACAGTGCCATCTTGTGCCTGAGAGGGGCGACGCGGGCGCCAGCCGCCTCTGGCAGGAGCGGCCCCCTGGTCCTTGCCCGCTGTCCCCTGACCCAGCTGTCCAGGCCTCTGCAGGACCTGCCACAGCCAGAAGGTTCTCCGGCCGCAGGCGAGGGCACAGTGACAGCCCTGTTGCTCCCACACTCACACCCCACACCCACTCCACCCCAACTCACACACAAGCCGCATTCCCACCCCCAGCATCCTGCCTGGGGTCTGCACCCCTGAACCCCCACTGGGAAGGTCTGCAGGGTGAACTGTAGGTGCCAGTGAGCTCAAACCAGAACGGTCCTTGGAAAGAAAGAGATGGAGAGGCAGAGAGAGGAGAGACAGGAAAGAGGAGAACGGGGAAGGACGGAGGGAGGGACGGAGTGAGGGACGGAGGGGGAAAGGAGGGTAAGGACAAAGCAAAGCGAATAAGGAACCGCAGTCGCACTTGGCTTGCAGCCGTAACTTCTAATTCCAGAAACTTGGTCCCATATCCCATAAAACACGGTCACTGCCGGGATTGACACAAATAAAGGAAACCTGGAAAATGCCCATCTCTCACCTGGCTTGAATGGATGCACACTGCTCCCAGCCTCAGTTTCCTCACCTGTGAAATGGGACACCTGGGGACTCTCCCAGGTCTAGCTTGGTCGCCACCTGACACTGCTTCCCACCCATCGTCCACCGAGCCTCGGGCTCACAGAACCCTGCTTTGAATTCTGAGTCTTTTCCTCTCCGAGTCTGAGATGAGAATGTTTTCAAGTAACAGAACAAATGGAGACAAGACGGAACTGAAGGAAGAGACGCAGGGGCGTCCACACGGCCAGGGCCTGCGCAACCAGGCTGGGACCGCCATCTCTCTTTTGGACATAAAAATGCCAGGGAAACCTCTGCTGCAGCGGAGAGAGCGGGAGAGGGAGCTGCCTGCACCCGCTCGCTGTCACCAGACTCACACACGAGTGGGCCCGTAAGCCGGGTGTAGGCAGTGCTGGGCTGCAGGCAGGACCCGGGCAGTCCCAGCCCAGAGACGCTACCCAGGTCCGGTCGGTACCGACAGCCACACCGGCACGTACCTTTCGAAGGCCTCAGAGAGTGAAGATATAAAACGCTTTGTTGATAACTTCCTTGCCCTGATGGAAACCACCCAGAGACACAGAGATAAGAGCTTTGGTCCAGGGTTCTGCCAGGAAAAGAATTGAGCCTGGAGTCCAGGCTCTGACCTTTGCCCCCAGCTCCTGGCTTTTAAAGTTGCTCCCGATAAAAAGGTCCATTCGTGAGAAACGAGGCCATTGTGCCCGAAACACTATATCCTAACAGCACGCAGGTGGTTTAAAACAAGCCGGCCAGGCCCCGCTCCGCTCCCACCATCCCACCTCCATCTCCATTTGGAGGGAAAAGGGGGTCCCGGGGTCTTACGGGACAGCCTGCGAGAAGTCGCCCTTTTCAGCAGATTGCTTAAATGGGTGTTTTTAATGCAAATTAGCTCAAATTGCTACCAAGAGTAATTATTGCAAAAGGCAGGCGGCATTTCCATCATCCTTCCCTCGTTTCATTCTTCTACAGTCTCTTTAAATAACGTACCCATAAAATTTCAATTGACCACCAGAAAAAAAAAAGAATAGTGCTGTCAGCAGAGGGGAGAGAGAGGAAGACAGGGTGCGGGTCCTCCAGGTGAGGGTCTGGGCCACTCCCTGATGGTGCCACCGCAGTGTAGACACCTTCCCGCCCTGAACCCCACTCCCACCCCCTGGACTAGGGTAACCTCGGCTGCTGGGAGGGTGACTTCCTAGTTGGAGGGAGAGTTGGGGGGGAGTCCTGGAGGTGGTGGGCAAAGGGGGCTCATCCCTGCCAGCCCCCTCCCGCCTTTGCCACCCCCACCTTCGCCAGGAAGGCGGGTGCCCCAGTTCCCGGGGGGTGCAGGACTGATGTTTGAGCCAATACATTATAATAACATTAGGCAAAGCCAGGCGAGCGTGTGAAGGAGAAAATTGCATCTCATTTGTTCTAAATTTGCCAAAGTCTAAATCTTCAGGGAGGTATTTTTACTTTACATATTTGTTAATGGGGCCTGTTTCTTATTGCCCCAAAATGCTTAATATACAAAAGGAATCCAATTCTCTTTCTGGCTTTAATCCATCATAACAAACAGAAATAGAAACTTGATTTCCGATCTCGCTCTGCCCGCGTGTCTCCAATTCCGATGTGCGGGGCTTCTCCATCATTAATAGCGTCTGGAGGAGCCCTTTTATTTACCTATTATGGCATCATTTGTAACATAAAACTGTTGTGTTCTCTTTTCATTAACAGATTCAGTTGCAAATGCTGGGGGGGGGGGGGAATTACAAAGAGCCCCTTTTTCAAATGCGCGCATTTATTGGGATTATTAAATCACAGCAGCTAATAGTGGTTGTCACCGACTTAATTTAAAAAGCTGATTATTACTCAAGCCCTGTGTATGCCAGGCCTGATACTGTAGAATTAGCAGTTACGACTATTTAGTTAATTTGCAGATTAGGGACAAGTGCCTGTTTTGACAAATGGGGCCACTCGACCTCGGGCTACGGAGAGAAGGGAGCCAGCCCCCCTTCCCTGAGGAGGAAAGCCTCCTGGCCCGTGAGCGTGTGGAGGCAGGTCCACGGGAGCGAAGGGAAGCCTTCCCGACAAGGCACCTGCATCCGCCCCGGCAAAAGGCCAGCGCCAAGCCCACTGCAGACCTGTTGAAACAAGGCCTTGCCGGGGGCAGCCAAATCTGAGCAAACAGCCCAGGTGGGTGGGCCTCGTGGGTACCAGCGCAGACAGCAATGCCCCGTGCCCCTTGCACTCCATGGAGGTACAGCCATCGAGACGGGTCGGAGCCAAGAGCCGCCTGGAGTTGGGAGCAGGCCCGTCTCCTATGCATTATTCCTATTGCCGCATTTGTCACCAGTCACACGGCGGTAATAAAATTTGTAACTGTTTCCCTCACACTCTGGTGCGATTTACCTCGTCGCACAGACAATGCAAATGCTCAGAGGCACCGATAAGTCTTCATTACATAAGCGGGTGCCTGCGCCATGCCCCTCCGGGGACACTTTTATTCATTTTTATACAATTTGCCTACTGTACGGTACAGATGGTTTCTATTAAGTAAAATATCTGTTTTCTTCCAAATTTTTAGTTTTCGTGATTAAATTACTTTAAAACGATGGCGCGCGGTATTATCTTCTCTCACGACTTAATTTAGCGCCAATGCTCCCAGCCTAACCTGAGAGCCCTGCTCCATCCACTCAGAAAACCGGCCCCATACGGTGATTTTCTGAGGCTGCGGCTTCTATTCTTTATCAATTACTTCCAGCCGAGCCTGAACGATGTGGGTTATCTCCCAGAGATGCATTTGAGCGCGGATGTAAATGGTAAACTCTGGACTAATATCGAAACAGGAGGGGTCCCCTGAACTGTTTGAAAGCGGAGGGGTCCTTTGTTAAACAGGCAAGCGTTCTCCGGCGGCAGCTCTAGGCTCAGAGCTGCTGCCCCCACGTGGCGGGATCGCGTCACTGCTTTCCCTCTACAGCGTCCTCTGCACGATACGGACCGAGGGGGCGGCTCGCGGGCGCCTCCTGCAGGCAGACCACAGCCGGCGACGTCGCTCTGTGGCCACCATGCTCTGTGGCCACCGTCCCAGGCGTCTCACCCTCCCGAGAGCTCAGGTCTGGTGCTCGGAACCCGTCACCCTCCTTGTCTCACTTCATTATAGTGACACTAGTCAAACACGTGCCCGGGAACCTCTCCTGCTTTGCATGTCACATTCGTATTTTATTTTTGCCTTCTTCCCTTCCTCCCGCGCCCCTCGGCCAGCTCTTCTCAAACCTGCACGCCCCTCGCTGGGCAACCCCGGGCCTTGGTGCAAGCCCTCCTCACCCAGAGCAGAAACAGGGGGTGGAGAGGCCGTGCCCCTTGCAGGAGGGGGGCCGTGTGTGCACGGAGAGGAGAGAGCAGAGGGCAGGGTGGGCCGAGGGGGGACCACCACCTTCACTGACAGTCTGAGCCTTGAAGACCCACCAGGAGCCCCTGTCAGTTCCCTCTGCAGAAACCTACCCTGGCGGCCATGGCTCTGATTCGGGGGAGCCCTCCAGAAATGAGGGGGCCAGTGTGGGGGCTGCCCGCGGAAAAGGGCTGTCTTCCCAGCTCCCCTGAAGCAGGACGCAGTCACAGTGGGTGCCAGGGAGTGTCTCCGGGAGCCCGATGAGCACGGCAGTGACCCCGTTCCCCCAGAGGTGAGCATCGGGGCAGACCTCCGGAGACCCCCGCTCAAGTCCCGGCTCCCCCCGCGACCCCAGGCAGGCCAATTAACCTCCCTGGGGCTCAGCGTCTCGGGAAGTTATGAAGATCAAATACAGTAACAGGCCTGCAAAGCCTTTGAAACAGTTCAAAGTGCCTGATCGACAGCAGGCAGTCCAGCTCCTGGCTCACTGTGGGCGCCACAGAGCTAGAGCAAGACTCACAAAGCCCATCCTAAACCCGCGCAGTTCCTCTCCGAGGCAGATCCTACCCCAGCCGCAGGGCGCCACGGGGATGCAGGGGGAGGCTAGCAGACAACAAACTCCACGCGGCACAGGGCACGGCACGACACCCAGAAGAGCCCTGGCTGCCCACAACCCGGCACAGCCATGGGACCTGACCCCTCCCAGGCCCCTCCGCGGCTACTGGCATGGCATCAGCAGAGGCGAGCTAATGACACAGACAGAGGGGCCAGAGGCTACATTCTCTTCTCAGTCAACAAGGCATCGCACAGAAAACGGGACGGAGGGGGAATCGCTAGCAAAGTCTCCCCCAAGGTCCACCCCTGCCTGCCACACTCCCGCCAAACACACGGCCAGGGCTGCTCCCAAATGGTTAATAGGCCCCACCCGGCATGCCTGTCAATAGGGGGCTATGGAGATGCCCACAGAACTGGCTGCTTCTACCACCAAGACCTACCTGGCTCCACCGGGCCACAGGAGAAGGCTCAGGTGGCCTGCACACCTGTCTCCCCACCCGGTGCCGCCTGAGAGCTGCACCACACGCACCAGAGCTCCGCCCAAGGGACCACCTGAGCCACCCACATATCACTCAGAGGCCTGGGGAGCATTTCACCCCTCAACCGAGCTGGCGGTTCTTCCAGACACACCCACATTAACCCTGAAGAACCGAGTCACCCCATGCAAGAGGCCCACCTGCGAAGAGCAGGATCAGACGGCGCGGCCAGCCTCCCCAGTTCACACGCCGTCACCGCTGGTGCCGACAGACCCAAAAATCAATTCCAAGAGCGAGTATATCTCCAGATACCATCAAACAGAAAGGCGTTCTGATATGCCCTCCACGTCTTGTACTCGGAAACATACAAGATCAAGCAATTAATTTCCCAACTGGATTACTTAGACAATCATATATGAAAGGCCATGGATATTAAAAACTATTAAGAGCGTTTTAAAGGCAGCATATGCTAATCTTTCCACTGAAAGGATTTTTGTACAGAACCATTTGCCTCCTAACCTTTTGGGCCCATAAACAAGGAGGAATATGGAAATTTCCAAATTTGCATGCAAAGGAAAAAAATACGCGCACTCCTGGGGTTTGTGCTTACGCCTCCCCCTCCATCTCCGGGGAAGGCTCCCCCCGAATTTTATTTTGAAGCTGCTCTGAAGATCGGGCCCAGGCTGTCTTTACATTTTGTCAAAATTTTACTAGCTTGGCAGATATCATAGGGGAGTTGGGAACTTTCCGAAAGAGACATTATCGGCTGCAGTTTGGGGATTCAATGACAGGAATGACACTTTGGTGGCTCAGAGGCCACAAGATGGACACGGCAGGTGAATGACTCAGAGGCGTGCGCTGAAGACGGGGTGGGGAAGCGAAACAACCTCGAGAAACACCACGAGCTGGGATGTCTCGGTGCCCCGAGGGGCCTGAGTCAGGTCCCGGCGCAGAAAAGGGGCATTTGTAGGGGGAAAGGGAAAAACCCCGAATAAAATGTGCATTTAATTCGCCGTGATGTGCCCGTGCTAACATCTGTTTTGACAAGTGTGCCACGGTTACATAAGATGCTAACATCAGGGGAAACTGGGTGAAGGCCAGAAAGGAACATTCTGTATTATCTTTGCAGTTTTTCTAAAAATCTAAAATTATTCATAAATAAAAAGTTTCTTTAAAAAAAAAAAAATGTGACTCAGAAAAGGAAACCCAGTTGCAGGGCTGGAAATTTTCAAGCAAAAAAAAACACAAAAAAAGTCGTTTGGGGGAAAATATTATATAATGAGCGATAACAAACATGAGAAAGACCTTGAAGGGGAGGGGAGGGCAGGGATGGGGAGTCCGTTTCAGCTGCTGCCTGGCGGACGAAAGCAGACAGTAACTCCTTAGAAGACTGAGCTCGCACCACCGCTCCAAATACTCCAGCTCTGCACGGCTCCTCATCCAAAAGGAAAGAGTAGGAAAGGCCTCGACCTTGGTGCTCTGTTAGGAGGAGGTAGCTAACCTTGCTCGACTCGGGGCCCCCAAGGGCAGGCCCGTCGGGAGGGCAAAGGTTGACTGGCCACCGCACATGCCGCGCACCTGCCCAGACCCCAGGTTGTCGATGCACCTTGGCACCCTCCCATTTAGGCGTGCCCTGGGGACCACACAGCTTTCCTGCCCGGCAAATTTTGGGCAAGGAGGGTGACAAGATACGCAATAGGGTGCAGCAAGAACAGATCCTGTTCCACGGACTCCGGATGTCATTAAAATCAAATTTAATGCCCTCGTCAGTTTGGCTCAGTGGATAGAGCATCAGCCTGTGGACCGAAGGGTCACGGGTTCGATTCCAGTCAAGGGCATGTACCTCAGTTGCAGGCTCGATGCCCAGCCTTGCCAACCAGCTGCCGTGTTTCTCTCACATGGATGCTCCTCACTGTCTCTCCCCTCCCTTCCATTCTCTCTAAAAATCAGTGGGAAAATATCCTCAGGAGAGGACTCATGGAAAACAAATACATAAAACGTAACTCCCACTTCGCGCTTCCCTCCGCTAGGCCGGCAGGACTTCCGTCTGTTCCCTGGGAGCTCCCGCCTTCCTTCTGTTCACATATGGGGGCAGGTCTTAGGGCAGCGGTTCTCAACCTGTGGGTCGCGACCCCTTCGAGGGTCGAAGGACCTTCTCACAGGGGTCGCCTGAGACCATCCTGCATGTCGGATATGTACATTATGACTCATAACAGGAGCCACATCACAGTCATGAAGTAGCAACGAGAATAATGTGATGGCTGGGTCACCACACGAGGAACTGCATTTAAGGGGCGAGGAGGTTGAGAACCACTGCCTTAGGGTGACCAGAACGTGGGCGCCAGCCTTGCCTCCCCAGCGCACAGGCCCCACGGGCACCCGCAGCATCCGGCCCAGGCTTCGGGCAGGCAGCCGGGGTGGCTGGGAGCCCGTGCCAGGGCCCAGCCTTCCGCAGGCACCACGGAGACCTCCACCTCCAGGGCCTGGCGCCCCTGTAAGCAGCTCCTGCGGCCCCTCGCCCTGCCCCTCCCCAGGGACGAACCCTTCGGAGCTCAACTTCTGGAAACAAAACCCGGGATGAGAAGAGTGTAGCCGCCTGACGCCTCGGGGAAAACCAGCAACTTTTCCCAACCAAACACAAAGTCCAAACAACGTCTAGGGCATGAAAGGATAGAAGTGTTTGTGTTATCGTTTAGGCGACTCTGGGCCAAAAGGAAAGAGGAAGGCCATCAATGAACACACCAATGGTCTCACCTTCACGGATCCCGGGACAGGAAAACCTCGGAGCGGGAGCTCCCACGCCTCCCTCAGGGCCTCGATGGTGTGTGAAGAGCAGGTGCTGTCAGTCCCTCCGTCTACATGAGGGTGCAGGAGGCTCCCCTTATGTCATCTCCCCAGAGCTCCCCAGTCGGCTCCCCTCGGGCGACATGGCTGCTGGGTGCCCCGCATCACAGCTCCCACCGCAGCGGCCGGAGCGGACGGAACTTCCCTCCGCCTTCTCCCCCATCAAGGAGGGGAGACTTCCCCAGAGCCCTCCGGGAGGCTTCCCACAGGCCTATTGGCCAGAGCCGGGTCACATGGCACCTCAGCACCCACCTAGCAGAGGAGAACACCCGCCAGGAATAGCCCGCAGCTGGACCCCAACACTTCAGGCCTCCTTCCGCGGGAGACACCTGGCCTGCAGGGAACCCTGGGAGGCCGGAGGCCCACCCCGGAGAGCAGGGCAAGGCCAAGGTCCCAGCCAGGAGAGGGCATGGCCGAGGGGAAGAGATAGGCAGGCTTGCAGGCAGAGCCGCGCCCCACACCCACCTCCAGGGCAAACTGGGGCTGGAATCCCAGGAAACGGAAGCACCTGACTGGCTCTGGGCATGAGAGTTCTAAAAAGGAGAAAGAGGCTTCCAGGTGCCTTCCCTTCCCCAAAACGCTGCAGCCCCACAGGCGGAGGGGGAGCCTGGGCGCCGTGAAAAGCTGGGTTACGTGTGCAGAGGGCCCTCCAGCTACGACACTGCTAAACAGATGGTCCAATAGGCCATCCAAAGCCCGTGTCTTCCTCACAGTCAGCGAACAAGTGCCCACGACGGGTGACTTTGCGGATCACACTGTTAAGAACAAAAAGGTGAAATCCTGGGCCAGCCAGTGTGGCCCAGTGGTTGAGCATCGACCTATAAACCAGGAGGTCAGGGTTCGATTCCCGGTCAGGGCACAGGCCCGGCTTGTGGGCTCCATCCCCAGTGAGGGGCGTGCAGGAGGCAGCCAATCAATGATTCTCTCTCATCACTGATAGTTTCTCTCTCTTCTGCTCCCTTTCTCTCTAAAATCAATAACGATATAGATATAATATAGATAGAGATAGAGATAGAGATAGAGATAGAGATAGAGATAGAGATAGATTTTTTTAAAGGTGAAATCCCAGAGCCAGAGGCATCATCACCCTTTGAGTGGGAAGGGTGACACAGCCAGCAAAGGGAGGATCAGAGGGAAAACTCCAGAAACCAAACCTCCCAGCCCACCCAGAGACCTCAGGACTTTTTCTGAGGTGGTAAATCCTTCTAATCCAGTCACAGTCAACACACGGCAACTGAGGCTGGACGGGCATCACAGGGTCTGCTGCAGACGGTGCCCAACCTTCAGGCTCTGCCTGGCATCAGGTTCTAACCCATCTCCAGGGTCAGCCGGCCCCTCCCACCCAGTGTCTGCTCTACCTTCTTAGTCAGCTCAAGGGAGAGCCAGGAAGGAGATCTGGGGGTCCGTGACCTTGAGGGCAGCCTTCACTTGTAGCCCCACAACCACGTCCTGCACTGTCTCCTCAGTGACAAGATTACAAATATCTGCGATGCCAAAATCCTATGTAATAAAAGGCTAATATGCAAATTGTCCTCTCGGGAGTTCTACCAGGAGACCAGGAGTCAATCACTCGAGATGATGTGTGCTAACCACCAGGGGGCGGCACAGAACATGGCAAGCGACCACTGTGGAGGCAGGGTGCTGAGAGAATGAGGGAAGGAGGAGGCGGGGACCTGGGGAGGCAGGGAACCTGATGGACCCTGACCACTGTCCAGGCCTGAGGACCTACCCAGGCACGAATTTCATGCACTGGGCCTCCAGAAACATATAAAGCAAAAGAGAAGACAGAACTTCCTAGTTTTAATCCCACACCCACATCACACGCAGGCCATTTGATGGGTAAAACTGCTCTGGGTTAAAAAGTAAAGTTAAATAGCCCTGACAGGTTTGGCTCAGTGGATAGCGCGTTGGCCTGCGGACTGAAGGGTCCCAGGTTCAATTCCGGTCAAGGGCATGGACCTTGGTTGCGGGCACCTCCCCAGTAGGAGGTGTGCAGGAGGCAGCTGATCGATGTTTCTCTCTCATCGATGTTTCTAACTCTCTATCCCTCTCCCTTCCACTCTGTAAAAAATCAATAAAATATATATTTTTTTTAAAAGTAAAGTAAAATGAAGATAAATATCATTAGATACCCACCATAAGCATCAAATGGCCCTGCCTGGTCCCCTGCGCATCGGCATTCCTGCCCTCAGTTTGGAAAGTTTTCCTCCATGACGGGAACTGTCCTCCTGAGGGTGAGTGTGAGTGAAGGGACAACAGGGACCGGCCTCAGGCACAACAGGGAAGCGTCCCCGTGGCTAAATCGGTCCTCACGAGGCAGCAGCCACATGGATGGAACCCACACCCAACCTCGGCCCAGCCAGGCCACCAGCAAACAAGCAAGTCCTCCATCTGTTTTTGGTCAGGAATCTAACCAATCCCGGTGTCTTCTACATAAAGTGAGTCCCACCGGGTGGTATTGACGTGAGCAGCGGCCCAGCCCACGGCGCGGCTCCAGAATCATGAGGTTTGCACGTGTTGGGATATTTACTGGAGCAAACACATCCCTTCCAAAAGCCGCCTCCTGGCCAGCCTCGCTCCAGAGGTTCCTTCCGCTCAGCGCCACCCTCGGCTCCTGCTCTGGAGTCGGGTTGGAATCCATTCCCTGGTCCCAGGACAGGCGACACAGGCTGTTTAATTCATAAACAGTACTACTCAGGCCAGCCCTCGGCTTCAGTTTGGGGCTATTGGGCTGTTTAACAAAAACAACAGGCCAGTTTTGCTCAGTGGATAGAGCATCGGCCTGCGACTGAAGGGCTCCTGGTTCCATTCCTGTCAAGGGCACATGCCTGGGTTGCGGGCTCCATCCCCAGTAGGGGGCGAGCAAGAGGCAGCCGATCAATGATTCCCTCTCGTCACTGGTGTTTCAATCTCTCTCCCTCTCCCTTCCTCTCTGAAATCAATACAGATCTTTTCTGAAGTGTACTTTAAAAACCTCACCTTCCCCAGAAGGAAGGTAACGCTGCCGACCCTTCTGGAAACCCATTATGATCTCCAAGCGTGAGGCGACTTTTTAAATTCACCCACAGCAGCTCCCGCCGCGTGGCCCCCCTTCAAGCCTCAGCTCAAAGGCCGGCTCGGGAATCTCGCAGGTCAAAGCTCGGCCGCAGTCAAAGCCGCTCCCTGCCTCCGGAGCCTCGGAGCCTCGCAGAGACGCTTGGAGGCCAGGCCCCTCGGGTGCAAATGGGAGGTTTTTAGCAGGAACCCTCCTGACCTCCAGCAATGACCTTGCAGCCAGCTGCTCTGCGGCCCCAGCATTCACCCGCTGCGCTGAGCTGCGTGCAGGGACCGGGCTGGCTTCCGCGTCTGAAACCTTTGCACAGGGAACGGGCCTGGTGACCGCTCTGTCTTCAGGTCCACGGCTCACGGAAGGTTCCACGGAACAGACACACACGTTTGCCAATGCGCTCGCAAAAGAGCCTCTGAATGACTGTCACCGCCTAACGCCTGGCAAGTGGGGAGACGTTTCCTTAGCGATGCATCCCCTGACTTGTATTATGAAAGGGCGGGTGCTTTGAAAACGAACAGCCAGATCCACTGCCCACCACCGAGACACACACACACACACACATATGTGTTAGCATGTTGCCAATTGCAGAAGTTTTTTTAATGCAGTACAATATAAAATTTTTCTACTGAAAATGAAGAAAATAGAGATTTTTTTAAAAATCTATGAAATCCATTGATCCTCTGATTTTGACTGCTATGATTTAACAAATCTTTGAAACTTTAGTTTTCCGAGGGACAAACATTTTGGGGGCTTTTAGCAAAAAGCAAGCCCTTCCATCGTGCCTGGAGAGACTCCTGGCGGAGGGAGGTCTTCATGAGCGAACACTTCTGTAACCGGAGCGCCCACCGCGGGACCGTCAGGGCCCTTTCCGAAAGCTCCTCCCAGCGCCCTGCACAGTCACAGGCTCAGGGGCACCTGCACAGTCACAGGCTCAGGGACACCCTCACAGTCAGGCTCAGGGACACCCTCACAGTCACAGGCTCAGGGACACCTGCACAGTCACAGGCTCAGGGACACCCGCACAGTCACAGGCTCAGGGACACCCTCACAGTCACAGGCTCAGTGGCACCTGCACAGTCACAGGCTTGGGAACCCGTCGACAGAGGGTGGGGCTCCGATGGAAGGAGGGACACTGGAGGACCCAGCTCTGCTGAGAGGCAGAGTGCGGAGGCTGGGCCCTTGGATGAGTTTCCCTTTACTTGTTGCCCTCACGGCTGGGCCATGTTTTAACCTCCATCGCCTCCCACCCCTTATTTCATTACAAATAAAGGTGCTAATATAGAGCTGTGTGCAATAAAGGTCTTCATACACCAAGAGAGAAAATTAAAACAATTATGAAAGCCGTTTTTCATCGTGGTCAGTGATGAATGGCTCCAATTTAACTGCTGTCCTATTAAGAGGTGGCATTTATAACTTACCCTTGCTTTTCATTTTGTTGTATTAAAAAAAAAAAACTTTTACAGTTTATGTAAGTAAAAAAAAAACACACCAAGTTCTGCCTCAAGATAGCCTTTCTCGTGGGTGACCAGAAGCCACGAGGCAGACGTGGCTGTGATGCTCCCGTGTCCACGAGCCTGGCTGGGTCCTGGGAGACTGCCCCTCGCAGAGGCCCCAAAAGGGGCCGAGGCCACCCAAACACAGTGCGTGTGAGAAGGACATGGGCGAGGTTGTCAAATGCAGACGCAACGATGAAGGGGACATCAGGCTCGCAATGGGACCATCACACCCCAGCGAGATACGGGTCATAGCGGGGGCGATGTGGTGTGTGGTGTGTGGTTGTGGTGTGCAGGAGGCCTTCTCCCCGAGGCGGGCGGTGATGCCGAGCTGGGAGGACCGGGGCGTGGAGAGAAGAATCAGGAGTGAGGCACGGCCCACCCACCGTGAGAGAGGCCGGGAGAAGAGTCCTGACGAAGCCAGGGCAACCCAGATCTCCCTGGGCATCTGCTCGGGGCCTCTGGACAGCCCCCGGGCGAGGGGGGCCTGCCTCGGCCGCCTGGGCCCAAAGGCATCGAAGCCCACCATCTTCAGGGCTTGGTGTCCCCCTCTGCCGGCGATGAGACTCCAGTGACATCTCCTGTCCTCAAGGTCCACAGCAAAGCGTCTCTGATGGGCCGGGAACGAGATGCGTCTGGAGAGAGGAGTAACTCTCCGCCCCAGGATACTGGTCCTGGCAGCTGACCTGTGGCCACGTCACGTTTCCCAAAGAAGCTCTAACCAGAAGCTGCCTGAACACAGGAGGGCAGTCTGGATCCCCGACCAGTGCCCCAGGGGACGGGCTCCCCTTTCCCACCCGGTGATGGGACAGCTTGGAAAACACTCCCCATCCTGCCAACACCTGCCGGGTGCCCACTCTGTGCTAGTCCAAGGGACTGGGATACATCCGTGCAAAAGAGCAAACCAGCCCGGCCGGTGTGGCTCAGTGGTTTAGCGTAGGCCTCTGACCCAGGAGGCCATGGTTCGATTCCTGATCAGGGCACATGCCCAGGTTGCAGGAGGGGCATGCATGGAGCAGCTGATCAATGATTCTCATCACTTATGTTTCTCTCTCTCTCTCTTCCTCTCTGAAATCAATAAAAGTAGATATCCTTTTTTTTTTAAAGAACAAACCAGAAAAGAGAAATGCTTCTGTCCTTGTAGAGTTTATAAACTTGCCTGTGGCGTCCGTACAGGGTTTTTGTTGACGAACTGGTTGCCTGGCGGGCGGTCACTACAGTACCCGTTGTCCACGGCTTGCTGGGAACCAGGCACGCGTGTTCCCGATGGAGACCAACCGTGGAGACACGCAGGGCCATCGTTACCGCAAGTGTTGGCAGCGTTGATGTTCAGGGACCCAGCAATCCCACGTGTGCTCTTCCTCCGTAAGGAGTGTCCCCCAAAACAGAAGGAGTTTCCCACACAGGCATGTCCATCGCAGTGTTACTTACACCAGGAAGCCTGAGAACTGTGTGTGTCCAGGGCGCGTGCCCACGCGAGGGAAGAGGTTAGCACAGCAGGCAAACGCCACATCACGAAACACTTGGGAAGAGTCTGATAAAACACTTACAAAATTAAATAAATAGAACAGCGGGATACAAATGGCATACGCACGGCCTGCGATCATAGGTATATAAAGGGAAGATCTCTCAGAGAAAAGATCTGGGGGAAAAACATCAAAATAATAATAGTAGTTATTAGCACACCAGGAGACTACGAGCAATTTTTTTCTTCACGCTACTCCTCCGTAGTTTTACATTTTTCTGTAATGAGTACATCCTCTTAAGTGGGAGAAAATAGTAAACCAGAAAGAAGGAATACATACACACCCACCCACACACACACAGGCAGGGAGGGAGGGAGAAAGGAAGGAAGAAGGAGTTTGACAAAGGCAAATGTGTGCTATGCAAATACTCCATGAGGCCCCATCAGCATGGGAAATTCTGTGGAGAATCAGCTCAAACTAAACTCTCCAGGGATGTTGTCCCAGGATCTGGCCCACGTGTGCCCTCCCCTCCAGTTGCTGAAATATCACCAGGTGATAGGGATGAAAGGACCTTGGGAGGAACCAGGCACAATATGTCCCTACAGAGAAAAAGCTCATCGAAAGAGAGAGAGAATCTTCTTAAACCAGCCTAAGGAATCTCACAATGCCGACCGACTCTTTTTTTTCTTTCCTCACCCCGGGCTCCAGAATGATCTCACACACAGCTCTCCCTGTCGTCACTACCCAGCTGTCTCCCAAATCCAAGGCTGGCTCAGGCCTCCCCCCCACCCCCGACCCCCCTGACATGGCCTCAGCCCGATAGATTCATCTCTGCCAGCCTGGTGTTGCCATCGACCTGGAGGCATCCCGGTGATGACACACAATTGAGTGGGTTTCCATGAGCATCGGTGTCACGCTGAGCTGTGAGCGTTGAGAGGACAGGGAGCATGTCTCATTCATCAAACAGAAGCTGTTGAAGAAATGAGTGGGTACATGGGAGAAAATCAATGAGTGATTCTCTTTCCTGAGCTTCGTATCTTCATGGCTCTTTGCTTGCCGGTCCTTCTTGGACGTTTAAATTCACAAATATTGCCCGGTCAGTAGGCTCAGTGTTTGAAAAGCCGTCCCATGAACCAGGAGGTCACTGGTTCGATTCCCCGTCAGGGCACGAGCCCAGGTTGCGGGCTCGATTCCTAGTAGGAGGCATACAGGAGGCAGCCAATCGGTGAGTCTCTCATCATTGATGTTCCTATCTTTCTCCCTCTCTCTTCCCCTCTCTCTAAAATCAATAAAGACATGTTTTTTAAAAATTCACAAATATTGAACAACTCAATGAATGCAACTTGTAACTGAATAAAATGTTTTTCAGGATGATGCTGGTGTCTCGTCTCCATCCGACACACTGAGTATCCGGCCAAACCTGGCTCCAGGTTGTTGTACCAAGGGCGCCAGTGCTGGGATTTGTATAGGTGCGATCCTGAGAGAGTTCTTTTCCATAAAACCTACTCCCAGCGCCGGTGGTGGCCACAGGTGACATCTCCAGGTACACACGGCCTGAAGAGCGGTCACCGCTGGGGGTGGGGAGGAATCAGAGGGCTGTGCTCATTTTTATCCCGAAACAAGAAAGCAAGTTTTGTGGTCATTTGCCCAAAGTATAGCACAATCCGGGCATCTTGGTTAGTCTGTGTCGTGGTCACTGGCCTGGTCCACTTCACCTCCATTAGCCCCTCCATCTACCCACCAGAGCAAGATGGTGGCTCCTCTGAACATTCGTCTTTGCTTCTGAAACGGCGCCAGCCCGTGAGCCCTCATGGTTCACGCTGCCAAGCCTCCACCGCGCAGCGAGGCATGTTAGCGATATTCTGGGCTAGAACAGAGCGTGTTTTAATTAATTTCTTTTTTTTTTTTCTTTTCAGAGAGAGGCAGGGAGAGGGAGAAAAAGATAGAAACATCCATGATGAGAGAGAAGCACTGACCAGCTGCCTCCTGCACGCCCCACACCAGAGATGGAGCCCGCAACCCAGGCCTACGCCCTGACTGGGAATTGCACTGTGACCTCCTGGTTCATAGGGTGATGCTCAGCCACCACGCCACTGGCTTAGCTTAATAAATTTCTAATGCAAAGCTTTACTTGAATTTGTCCAAACGTTTCTTTTCTTTCTTTCTTCTTTTTTTTTTTTTTTTTTTTTTTTTTTTTTTTTTTTTTTTTTTTGGCGGACTCCTGAGTGTATGTCATTTGTGACCATTTCCCCTTACTTCCCCCAAAGCCATTGCTCACCTGGTACCACCCAGGGCAGCAGCACTTTCGAAGGGGCTGCATTTAAATAAAAGGTGTGTTCTACAACCCGGTGCCTGTATTCCCATATTTCACTGGAAATTCACACGAGAGGCCAGAGTGTTCGCTCGGAATCAGAAGAGGCTGGGGATGAAACCGAAGTCAGCACCCGGGGGAGACACTCGGATAAAAGCTCGTCCCCTCCCCCACCGCCCCTCATGTGCCACCAGCCTCCCCTAAGGGAGCCCACTTGCCGAGCTTCTGGCACCCGGCGACTTGCGCGCGCTCGCGTTTATCTGTCCCCGTGGTGATGCGCGAAGTGCCACCGCGTTCCTCTAACATCTGGGACGCTTCGCTTCTCACTACTGACTCGGTGGTCTGCAGAGAGGCGTGCCGAGTGCAGATGTGCCAGCCACAGGGCTCGATGGGACACGGGGCGCCGAGCCAACGGTGCAGGCATCCATCCGGGCTGCCAGGCCGGCGTGCTGGGGGCTCTGCCCGGGCTCTGGGCACTGGAGGAAGGCCCAGGCTGGTCCCCTTGGCAGGTGGGCGAGAGGAGGATGCAGACCACAGAGAGAGTCCTCCACAGGCCTCTGCTCCTGGGGCTCCAGGGAGACACTGGAGACGTGAGAGGGCACAGCCCAGCTGAGACTGGCAGCAGCGTTGGCCCAGCCAGCGGGGCTGTCAGCGTCCCTCCTTCTCCTCCCACCCAAGGGGCCTCTTCCTACCCCGGAACCCGAACCCAGGCTTTTCCCTCCCATTTCCTGCAGCCCTGCCCCATCCTCCTCTCTCTAGCTGCCAGCCCACCCTTCACCCCTGGACATGAAATCTTACTATCAGCTATAACATTATTTCTATTACATGCAAGATCTATTAAATTATTACACATGAATCTATTAATATTACTGTTCTGTAGCGTAGATTAACACAGCATTATCTCTCCCAGGAGGTGGGCGGGGGCTGACACATTGAAACGCAGACAGGCTTTCATGCTGCAAAAGCGAAATGCACTTCTAACGGGGTCCATGCGGCACCACAGCCCGAGGGCAGCAGTTGGGGGACCCAGTGTCTCGCCAAGACCTTGAGTCATGCAGAGCCAGCCACACTCAGCGTGAAGCCCAAGCATCACCTGAGTCGCCATCCCCGGGGAAGCTAGTTCAAGGGCGGGTTCCGGGCTCCCCTGCAGGCCTCCTGGCCCAGCAGCTATGCACAGGTGCCCGGGACTCTGCATTGAGAATGAGCTCTCAGGTGCCTCGTACGCACAGAAGTTTGCAGCCCCTGCATCCTTACCAGTCACCCAGGACGGGCCCGCGCCCATGACTCAGGGGCTCAGGGCTACGCACTGCAGGGAAGCAAGGCCAGATTAATGAGGCTGCAGCTCATCACACTGCGGGGCCCTTAGGAACAGACTCACCGCCAGTGTAGGGACCTCGGTCTCCTGACCGTGCCCAGGTGGCACATCACTGGGTCAGGGTCACTGTCACACCTCTCTCAGTGGTCCCAGGGCTCCAGCCTCCCTACCTTGGCACCTGGGGCGCCTCCCTGGCCCACCTCACCATCATCTCCCTGTCCCTCCGTCCTCAACCCAATGACTGCCCTACACAGAGTCCTCCCTGGGGGCCAGGGGAGCCTCCCTGACCTGTGTCCCACCAGCCTCTGCTGCCACCTCTGGCCTCGCTGACTGCAGCTGCTGAATGTGCACACCTGCCTCGCCCACATCCTGGAGCTCCTGAGGACCTAGAATGGCCTACATCCTCGGGCCTCGGGCCCTAGCACTGACCTGGATGTGGCTGCTCGGCCCAGGGAGCTTGCCCTTTCAGAAGCAAGCCTGGGCCCGGCCAGCATGGCTCAGTGGTCAAGCATCATCATCCTATGAACCAGGAGGTCATGGTACAATTCCCAGTCAGGGCACATGCCTGCGTTGCAGGCTCCATCCCCAGTAGGGGGCGTGCAGGAGGCAGCCGATCCATGATTCTCTCTCATGATTGATGCTTCTATCTCTCTCCCTCAGCCTTCCTCTCTGAAATCAATAAAAATGTATTTAAAAAAGAAAAGAAGAAAGAAATAAGCCTGGAGTGTGATGGGAGAGGCCTGGGAGGGGACGGCATCTGGTGATGGCGTTGGCCAGACCTGAACCGCCGAGCCTCTGCCTCCTCAGCTTGTACACAGGGTAGGTGCCCCCTCGGAGGGTGGCTGATGGTCCTCACAGGGCGCAGGGTCCTTCTGGACAGGCTCCTGCTCAGCTCGACCCGCCCCACACCACGCGGAGTGCCTCTTTCCCACGCGAACTGCACAAGCAGGCGATCAGCCCTGAGACCCCGTCCCGCCCGCCTCTGCTGGTGGAAAATGGTGCGTGTCTTTCCAAGCTCACTTTTGGCCTCTGCTGGGAGATGACGGAATTTAGGACTAACCATTTGGAGGGTTTCATGGCTGAAAACATAGAAAACACACCTATAACCTGATCTTAAACATCCTAATCTTCTTCCGACAGAGTACTCGCAGCTCATCAAATATGAACAGCCAGGTAATCGAGCTGCTTAGCTCTAGATAACTTCTTTATTTTCAGATTGACAAAAAGATGAAATCCTAAAATTGGACTCACAGACTTTTTCCCATTTGAATTTTCATTTATTCAAACATCTGCACATACAAAGCAGGCCTCGAATGTGCCTCTCCTGCAAAGCACGACTGTTAGACAACCAAACTATTCCTCTAAGACAGTGGTTCTCAACCTTCTGGCCCTTTAAATACAGTCCCTCTAAATACAGTCCCTCATGCTGTGATCCAACCATAAAATTATTTTCCTTGCTACTTCATCACTGTAACGTTGCTACTGTTATGAATCGTAATGTAAATATCTGATATGCAGGATGGTCTTAGGCGACCCCAGTGAAAGGGTCGTTTGACCCCAAAAGGGGTCACAACCCACAGGTTGAGAACCGCTGCGCTAAGACAGATAGCGAGAGCCATTTGTTTTACCTTCCCCGTTCTAAAGTGGGTGTCTATAATGCATGCTACACCTACCCAGTTGCATATAAATACGCAAGGCACAGTAATATCTATCTAAGATACACTACAGATAGATATACAGATATAGATACAATATAAATAGATATATAGGTATAGATAGAGATGATAGAGATAGAGATAGAGATAGAGATAGAGATAGAGATAGAGATAGAGATAGAGAGATTTAATACAAACAGATATTTGCCATTTTAACCAAGTAACTGGCAAATTAATTGCCCGAGAATGGGGTACGACCTATTGAGACGCATAATCACTATCTTATTAGAGCCTTTCCCACCTATTTGAATGCACACATTTTCAGAGCCACACAAATAAGCCAATCCATCTTTTATTACCCAGCGCCACAAATTCTTAATTCCTAATTCCCTCTTAAATGCCCTGGTGACTGGGCGCTGACAGCAATTGGTTTAAGATAGATATTTACTGCTGCGGCCCGCGACCAGGCCCGCGTGTCAGAGGCAGGAAGCAAAGAATCATCCCCCGTTAGATTGTTTGTGAAGGAGGGCGGGCTTGATGAATGATGCATGTGTGCGACAAGGCCCCGGCGAGGGCCAGGCCGTTGATGGATGGCACACCCCGCGTCCAGGCGCCCATTCCCCCAGGTCTCCAGCTGCCTGGTGTGGGGGCACCGGGTGCTGGCCGCTGGGCGGGCTGGCGTGTACCCTTGCCGGTCAATACAGAAAGGATGACTCCTACTTCTCTCACGAAGCACAAATGGTCATTATTGATTCGGGCGGGCTGGCCAGAGGAGGCAGGTCCCGCGGGGGTCACCGCCGAGCCACTGCGGTGCCGTGTGTTCAGAAGATCCGGTTTAAAGTGCCTCATTGGCAGGGCATTTGCCAAAGGGTTGGCCCGAAAGGCCTCTTCTGTGACTCCCGAATCTTCCAGAGTCAACAGACAGGCAGGATGCTGGGCACCCTGGCACGGAGGGCCAAGCGCACCTTACCTTCCTGCTGCCCTGCACTCGATCAAGGACTGGAGTCACCCCAGGCTCAGCCGGCCCCGGGCAGCCCTGGCCACCACCCCAGCCAGCATCCCAGCCCAGTCAGCAGCTGGCTTTCTGCGAGATAAAGATGACAAACTGAACCTCCTTGCAGACACCAAAGCCCTCCCGGTCCCATGATGTCATCGTGATTGAAACAGGATATTCATAAAGTGACTTTCCAATGGACACATCTGAATTATTTTTAAAGCAAAACACAGTGCATTCTTATGGGTGGAGCAGCGTGAGGCAGAAATTTCTTGACAAAAACATGCATTTAAAATAGTTACTAGCCTGGCTCAGTGGTTGAGCATCTGACCTATGAACCAGGGGGTCACAGTTCAAGTCCCGGTCAGGGCCCATGCCCGGGTTTCAGGCTCGATCCCCTGTGTGGACCTGCAGGAGCAACCAATCAATGACTCTCTCTCAATATTGATGTTTTCATCTCTCTCTCCCTCTCTCCTCCTCTCTGAAATCAATACAAATATATATTTTTAAAATTAATTACTTAATTAATTTTTAAAAAACAGATTACTACCTATCACTGTAATCTTGCTTCATCTTCATAAAACCACACGCACGTACATGCACACACACACACACACACACACACGCACACCCGGAGTGAGATCCTGCAGCGGGAGCATCAGTGTCGTGGGACCAGGAAGTTAGTGACATGTTAGTCGTTTTTAATAGAATAATAGACGCGAATCCATCATGAGTGAGCCCACGGAGAAACGAGAAGGGGATGTGCACGTTTACCTGTAGCTCCTCGCAGGGCCCCTCCCGGAGGCGCTGCCTCCCCTGCCGCTGGGTGCGAGGAGAGAGGCGAGACAGGTGGTCCGCAGAAAGGTGTGCCTCCCGTCTCCCTCGGGGGTCCCCCGCCCGCCTCCTGTCAGCTCCTGCGCATCACCCCGCAGATGACCTATGCGATAGGCGTGCCTCCCGCAGCCCCCCGCAGCCTCCCTCCATCCCCTGCGTTTTCTAAAGATCGTTTGCCAGCGCTGCTTGCGCGGGGGGTGCCCAGTGGGGCAGGCGGCGTCTTCTGAGCTGACAATCCTGACTTTTTGCTGCTTGTGATTTTTCTGCAGCATGACAACCCCTGGCACGGAGACACGGGAAACCTTTTCAGCGAGGAGGCCGGTGAGAAGCAAGGCCTGCCGGGAGGCGCGCGTGACGGCGGGCACGGAGCACAACGAGTCTCTCCTGGATTCATTTAATTTGGCCATAACTTCCAGGCGGCGAGAGAAATCGGGATCCTGCCGTCCGTGCGCGTGGGTGCCTGGACTTTAAAAGAGCATTTCATTTGGACAGACATTAAGAAGCAAGATCCTATAGCAACCCAGAGCCAGAGGTTTCTCTGTTCCATACGGATGCCCGGGCCACATGGCGCATCCATGGATTTCAGCGCCTTGGAAACTGGCCTTCCTCCAAAGCCACAGGAGTTTCTTTTCAACAGGATTCTCCCTAAAGCACACCCTTCTCCAAAACAGAGCACTCGGCTGTGATCCTTCCGCACACGGACTGACACAACCAGCCATCTGCTGAGTCCGGGCTGTAACACGGCGGCACAAGGAAACGGAATGAGATGTTCGGCCGGGACAGTCTGCTCCCTGAGTGCCGTCGTCTTTCAGAGAGAGCGCAGAAGACACAATTCTGTCGGAGCAACATCAGCTCGTTCCTGATGTTCTTACCCGAGAGCTTGGGAAGGGACCCAGGGTCGCTCAGTGAGCCAGCCTGTGAGGGACGGAGCCTAACCTGGCAGCCAGCCACGCTGTATTCTAAGCCAGGGCCCTTGACTTCTCTGCCTCCCACATAAGAAATGAACATGGTTACCCCATCAGGCAAAAAAAAAACAACAAACAAAAATCCTGCTCCACTCCATAAATGCCACCTCTTCCATGACGCTCTCCTACTAACTCCAAACCGAACTGGTTTGTAGCTCATCACGCAGGGCTGGGCCACGTGTGTGTGTATCTCTTCTACCTCCTTGAGGAGGGGGACCCAGAGCTCCCATCCCTCACCCCTAACACTCAGGTCGTGTTTGACTGATTCTGTTGGGTCCGTCTGCCTGGATCTGGCAGTGTCCCTTCCTCTCTAGTCTTCCTGCATAACCCACGTTCGTTAAATAAAAAATCTGCGTCGAAAGATAGTCAAGGTATATTGTTACATAGAAAGCAGGTAATGAGACACTGTACACAGTGGGGCACCCCCATTTTATTTTGCGTACACACATGCACACGTGTCCAAATACACAAACACCAGGGGAAAGGCCGGAAGGACATGGGCCATTGGGGCTGTGACAGGATTAGGATTGGTTCTCATTCTGTCTTTTTTGAATGAGCTGTATTTTCCATTTTTCTATAACGTGCATGTATTGCTTCTACTGTTAAAAAAAAAAAAGTGTGGAGCCCCAGCTGACTTGGCTCAGTGGATGGAGTGTCAGCCCGTGAACTGAAGGGTCTCGGGTTCGATCCTGGTCAGGGATTCTGTACCTGGGATGTAGGCTCTATCCCCGGGCCGGTTGGAGCCCATGCGGGAGGCAACCAATCACATTGATATTTCTCTGTGTCTCTCCCCGTCCCTCCCACTCTCTCTAAAAGGCACTGGGGACATGTCCTGGGGGAGGGGTAACAACAACAACCGAGTGTGGCCGTTTCCTGGAATCCACGAACCCACGAACGCTGCCACACGGGAAGGGCCGGGCCCTGCGATCAAGTCCCCGGGGGGTAGACGGAGGTCAGCAGGGGCAGCACTTGCCCCCGGCCCCACCTCCTCCCCCAGGGGCTTGGAAAGGGACTGGCCACCTCTCCTGGACAGAGCCCGCTGGAAGGGGTGCCCCCTCTGCACTGCCCTGCCCGCCCAGCCAGGGAGACCCCTTGGTGCACCGAGCATGCTGATGGACGAGCCTAGCGTCCTTCCCTCCCTCCAGGGGGACCACCAGTGGCTCCCATCCTGCCGGCCTCCACGGAGCCAGGAACTGCTCCCTTCAGTTCCAGATGCCGGGCCTGGAGGGTGGAGGGACCGGCTAGGGTCGGGGTGAACTCTTGGGAGGGGTGCAGGGAGCAGTTGACCGAATGGTATTTCTGGCAAATGGGTGGATGGGACTGTGCTGAGCCCACAGTGCCCGGGGACAGAAGGTGCAGGTCACCCCTGGGAGCCCTTCCCGGGGTGTGGGGTCTGCCCATCTCCCCGCAGCCCGCGGCCCCCCCTGCCTTCCTCCTGGAAGACAGCGTTCCTCCTGGTAACATGGTTTCTCGCGTCTGGTTCCACCTCAGATCCATGTGAAGGCTGCTGGACAGGCCTCCGCCAGTCATTCCTTTTCCAAACCTGGACCCCAAGTGCATGGTGGGAAGAAGGCCCGGCTTGCAGGGCACCCTCCCCGGCCCGTGGCCTCCGCGCTGCTGTGGGACACTGCGGACTCCGGGAACAATAGCACCTTTGCCAGGAAGGTGAGCTGGCTGGGCCATCCAGCCTGACAGGCAGGCCCTGTCACTTTCCCAAGACCCTTCCCAGCAACCCGAGGAATGAAAGTCATTAGAGGCCTGCCCCCTGCCCCCCGCAGCCCTGCTTCCTTTGAGAACAAAGCTGGAAATCGGAGGCTCCCAGGGCCCAGGGCTGAAATCAGAAACTCCCTGCAGCCGCCTCCCAGCACAGGACACAGGACGATGGCCCGCAGGAAGGTTCCCCGTCCCTCTGGCCCCTCCTCCCAGCAGCTCTGGGGGCTGAGGTCCGAGTTCCCAGCCACCCCAGGCCCCAGGGACCCTCCCAGGCAGACCGCTGGCACTGGATCCCCGTGTGGCTCTTTTCTGTGGCTCCTCTGCCAGGGAGAGGCAGGCACAGCTGGTCTCCACGCCCGTAACACCCGAGGCCGCGAGACCTGACACGACAGGGCTAACAGCCAGGGGCTCACATTTCTCTCCACTTTTTCTCCCCCAAATTCCAGACCAGTTTCTTAGTGCATCTTCCTCACCAAGCTTTCCTGGATTTTTTGTTTTGTTTTTATTTGTATGTTTTTGTTAATCCTCCCGTGAGGATATTTTTCCACTAATTTTTAGAGAGAGCGGAAGAGAGGGAGAGAGGGAGAGACAGAAACATGGATGTGAGAGAAACATTGATCTGTTGCTTCCTGCCCGAGCCCCAACCAGGGGCCCGGGCCAGGGAGAAGCCTGCAACCGACCTACCTGCCCTTGACCAGAGTCGAACCCAGGACCCTTCGGTCCACAGGGTGACTCTCTATCCACTGAGCCACACCAGCTAGGCAAGCTTTCCTGGTTTTAGTCTCAGAACAGTTTTCCCGTTTCCAAGTCCTGCCTTCCATCCTGCCCAGGGCTTCTGTGTCGGAAGGAACCTGAACCCACCCAGGTGTGGGGCCCCCAGCCCACCCCGTTCAAAACGCAAGGAGCACGTGAAACCCCACCATGCGTGCTCTGTGCTTCCTGGTACGACACAGGGTGCAGGCAAAAGAGAGCACAGGCCCTGACCGGTGTTGCTCAGTGGGTAGAGCGTCGGCCTGCAGACTGAAGGGTCCCAGGTTCGATTTCAGTCAAGGGCATGGACCTTGGTTGCGGGCACATCCCCAGTGGGAGGTGTGCAGGAGGCAGCTGGTCGATGATTCTAACTCTCTATCCCTCTCCCTTCCTCTCTCTAAAAAAAACAAAAACAGTAATATTTTAAGAGAGAGAGAGAGAGAGAGAGAGAGAGAGAGAGAGAGAGAGAGAGCGCGCGCGCACAGGCCTCTCCTTCAAGGAGGCTGCAGCCGCGCAGAGTCCCTCATGTCCTCCGGACAAACATTCTCCGAAGCACCTGCTGTGCGGGAGATGCTGGGAAGGTGTCTGCCCACATGCAGCTTGGCATCCTCTGCACCAGCTGTTCCCACCGGCACCCCCAGGGCAGGACTCACGGTTCCTCTCAGAGTGAAGGCACCCGGCTGCTCCCCGAAGGCCCGGAGCTGGGCACCCCGGGGACGATGGCGGGGGTCTAAGGGGCGTGAGCTCGTGTGGGAGCAAGTGGCTCCGTCCGTGCTGACCCACTGCTGCTGCTGGCGACAGGTCCGCCCAGGTGGTCAGAGTCAGAAAGGGACGGCACCCCTGCTTGGTACTCAGGTTCCTGAGGTGTGGCGTCAGAGAGCCGGCCGCTCCAGGCCCAGCAGATGGCGCTGGGCAGTGTGAAGCCCTGGTCCAGCCCAGGCTTTCCAAAGCCACCGCATGTCTATAGGACGCAGGGACGGGTCCCCTTATGTCGGCACAGAGCACAGCCCCCCAGCTCTTCTGTCTCCTAAGGAGGACGTGCCATCCTGAAGCCTGGGGACACAATGACCCCAGATGTCCCCTCCCCCATGGGCATGACCTCCAAGACCACGGCGCCCCTCGGGGCACCTGTGGGAGAAAGAATCAGAATCTCTGAGGCTCTCGGGACGCTCACCAGCAGGGGCTGTGAAGGAGCAAGGTGGGCAGCGGGGCGGCCTGGGTGTGGGAGGCGAGAGGCAGCCACCAGGGCTTCCTCTCCAGGCACACGGAGCCTGGCCTGGGCTCAGGACGCATGGCTGTGCGCCCGCTTCTGCTGCCACCAGCTGTGTGAAGCCAGCAAGGCCCGTCTATAACACAGGGTCCACAGGGCCACACAAGGAGACTGCTGGGCCCCCTCACTTCACCCCACGGACTCCGCTAGAGCTGCACTGAGCAAATAGCTCCAAGGCTTAACAAAATAAATAAATATTTTTTAAAACACGGGTCTGTCTTACCGTCTCTCCACGGAGTCTTCCTAAATTCAAGTGTCTCATCCAGTTTCCGTAGTAACTGCACCAGGATCTTTCCCTTCATTCACTGCAGAGCTGGGTGTACCCTCGGCAAGCACAGCACCCCGTGCTGTGACAGAGGCACAGCGGGGCAGCAGAGCCTCTGCCCAAGGAGATGGCAGGGGAATCAAGACACAGACAAAGTGTCAGTCACAGCCGCCAAGGAAATGTGCAGTGACTGAGCTGCAAAGCACGATGGGACGTCGGAGAGGAAACAGCACGTTTGGTGGATGGATCAGGGACGACTGCTTGGAGGAGGCGGCGTGTCGGTGAAGAGCGATGAAGACACCTGCTGGGTGGGGTCATACAACTAGATGCTGCATGGGGGGGGAAGGGCCCCAGGTGGACTTGACCCAGGGCCTCCAACGTTCTCCCTTCAGTCCCAGCTTCTGCCCTCCTTCCCTTTGGGTGGTAAGGGGCTCACATCCTTGTGCAAACGCCAAATAAAACACACTTATTTGTGATAAAAACTCTTAACAAGCTTGGAAGGAAACTTCCTCAACACGGTAAATGGAATTTATAAAACATTCAATGTTTTTAAAACCGACAGCCAATATTACACATAATGATGAAAGGCAGGTGCTTTCCCCTTAAATTTGGGGAAAAGACAAGGAGGTCGTTCCTCACCATTTCTATTCCACATTGTCCTAGAGTTCTAGCCAATGCACTGATCAAGCAAGAAAAAGAAATACAAACCATCCAGGCTGGAAAGGAAGCAGCAAAACTGTCTTCATTCCCAGACACCACCGTTTCTAGGTTTAAAAAGAATCCAAATAATGAAATCTCCCAAACAATAAAAAAAAAAATATAAAGATAAGTTTAATGAGGTGGCTATGGAACAGAATAAAACACCTAGCCATAAATTCAACAAAAGTAGCACAGGAATCGCACGCTGAAATTGACAAAGCGTTGCCGAAAGAAATGAAAGAAGATCTAAATGAATGGAGAGAAATTCCATTGCCCATTGATTACAAGACCCGACATTGGTAAATGGCAATCAGCCCCAAATGTGTCTATAGGTTAATGCAAATCAAACAATGGTGAGAAACGTGATGAGTCCCCCAACATCCGGAACAAGGATAAGCCACTCTCCACCCCTTTTCCACACTGCGCTAGTTTCTAGCTAAGGAAGTGAGACAAGAAAATGAAATATATGGAGATTGGGAAGGAAGACATTAAACTGTCTTCCTTCACAGGTGACATGACTATCCATGAAGATCCCAAAGAATTGGGGGGGGGGGTGAGGGGGGGAACCAACAAACTAAGATGTGCCCAATCAACATGACTCAGGGATTGAGCATCAAACTATGAACCAGGAGGTCACTGCCCGGGTTGTGGGTTCGATCCCCAGTGCGGGGCGTGCAGGAAGCACTGGTCAATGCTTTTCTCTCATCATTGGTATTTCTATCTCTCTCTCCCTCTCCCTTCTCTCTGAAATCAATAAAAATATATATTTTTAAAAAATTAGTGGAGTAAACTGTACGTGGGGGGAAGGGCGGTATATAGACACTGAACTTTCCACACAACTTTTCTACATACTTGGAACTGTTCTAAAAAGTCAGGTCTACTGATGTAAATATATACAGAACATTTCTGAACCAATTTTTAAAGATCTAAATGGAGAGACATTGCACGTTCGTCGGCTGGCAGTCCGTATTGCCAGCCCCAGTCGCTGCGACTTGCAGGTTGGGAAGCTGAGCCGTGCGAGTCTTCAGCTTTCATCTTTCTCACGACGGTTCCGGCTTTCTCCGCCTTCCCGTAGACGCGTGGCTTTCAGTAGCAGCTTCTTAACCAAGAAAATGGTCGCTGGGATTGGGGTGCCTTCCCTGTGAGATCGGTAGATCAATATTGAGGCTATTGGCACTTGTGTCCAATAGCTGTGTTCTTATTGTCTATCCAACGAGCCTTCCTTTCTGTCTTTTCTTGAAAACGGCAACCTCAGATTAGCCAACGGCTGGGAACGCGGTTGAAGGGGGTTGGCTGTGAACTTCTAAAATGTCCTTTCATGTGCCTTCCTCTGAAGGACCTCGCCACCCCCCCCACCACCACCACACCCGGTCCCACGGCTGCCTCTGGGTTGCGGAGGGGGGAGGAGGGCGTCCGACGGAGAGGCCCCAGCACAGACTGAGCACAGTGGAAAATGGAGACCGCCCTCCCGATGGCTCCTCCATCTCCCCAGTCACCACTGTCACCCCGTTTCATGGCTCACGAGCGGCTCCTTCTGGAGCCAATGACGCAGCGAGGCCCGATCCGCGGGGGACACTGAGGCTGCAGGCTGCCCCGCCTGCCCTGCCGGGGAGCGGGCGGCTCACTGTGCTCCAACCCTGCTCAGTGCCCACTGGCCTGGGAGCCGAGACCCGTGCCCGGCTGCTTTGATCTGGCTGTGCGCTGCCAAGTCTCAGTTAAGCAGCCTGTAGCACAGCTGGTTCTGGCGCACGTGCTGAGCGAACATGAATCAAAGGGACCTCGCAGAGAGGGGCGGGTCCCCGGCCACCCGTGTCTGGCCTGGGTTGTGAGCACGGAAAAGCCCGCTGCCATGCCATACCCTCCGGAGACGCCTCCAAAACGCGTCTAGGACCTGGAGCCACGGGTGTAGACGCCGTCTGGCAAATGCAAGCTGCCCACACCAAAGGGAGGCGTGGGTCTTTCCAAGGGCACCGTGGGCGCCGCGGGAGGGCAGGCTGGCTGGGCGCCCTGGGCAGAGCGCGCTCCGGAGCGCTGGAGGTGCCAGGCCCCGCTCAGGGCGCCTCCTTCAGAGAATTTGCGAGATTGCGTTTGCTCGCCTCCGACTCCGCGCTCAGACGGGGCCAGGGCAGAGCTTGCTGCTTTCTCGCCCGCCCATGGCTCTGGCGGCTGCGCTCACTGCCAGCTTAACCCCTGGGCTCCTTTTAAAGCCTTTCATTCAAGTGGCTCATGGCTGAGAGGAAGGGATCGGGACGCCCGGGGAGGAGGCACCACAGACATCCCACGACTTTGTTGTTGTCTGAAAAAGGGGAGGCTGCTGGAAGCCTGTGTCGCCTAGCTTACTCGTTTATTTTTTTGTTATTTTCCCGTTTCTTTTTAGAGAGAGTGGAAGGGCGAGAGAGATGCATTGCTTGGCTGTTGCCGCCTGCACACTCCCCTCCCGGGGCTGGGGAAGCTGCAACTGAGGCACTAGGTGTCCCGAACCAGAAGCGAACCTGGCACCCTTTCAGTCCGAGGGCCAGCGCTCTCTCCACTGAGCCACGCTGGCTTGAGCCCACCTAGCCTATTGGAAAGGATGCTACTCTCGCTCCATTCTCCGTCTCAGCGGCCACATGATACCTGCTCCACATAGAGCTCCAAGGATACAGAGAAGGAGTTGGGGGGCGGGGCGCAGAGAAGCAGGAGCCCAGGCTGGACTCAGAGGTTACAGGGCGCAGGGGGAATGCAGCCCTGGGACCTGGAGCCGTCCTACCTTCAGAGCAACCCCAGGGGATTCCTGTGGCAAGAAACTGAACCTCAGAGAAGCGAAGGCTCTGGGATGGGGTGGGGAGGCCCGGCCATGTCCTGGGGACATGTCCACCATGCAGTGCAGTGGGCAAGGGGATCGGGGCTGTAACGAAAGCCACATCCCTGAGGGACTGAGGGCAGAGCGAGGGTCGGGAGGCCTCTGCAGCTGAGGCTCTGGTGGGACGCTTTCTGTGCAGGAATGCCTTTAGAAGATGGGGTGAGGCTCACTCAGCAGCATGGCGGGGGAGGAGGAGGGAACCTGTAGGGAACGGCTTTCCATCCTGAAGGCCCTCCCCATGTCTCAGAGCTCACAGTTCACACACAAAGGTACGTAATCAATATCATTAATGTGGCCCTGCCCGGTGTGGCTCAGTGGATAGAGCACAGGCCTGCGGACTGAAGGATCCCAGGTTCAATTCCGGTCAGGGGCACAGGCCTGGGTTGCAGACCCGATGGCATGTGGGAGGCAGCTGGTCAATGATTCTCTCTCATCATTGATGTTTCTCTTTCTCCCTCTTCCTTTCCTCTCTGAAATCAATAAAAATATATTTTTAAAAAACATATCATTAATGTAACAGCCCAGAGCTAGTATAAAATACCAGCTAGAATTCTGGAGACCTCAGATCCCTAGCTACTTAGCAAGCCTTTCTTTTCCTTCTTTCTTTAATGATTCAGTACAGGCCTGCAAATGAAAAATCCGCCCTCCGCGTAAATCTACTTGTGTTCTCTCAGATCTCAGATTTATTTCTGGCGTAGCTTTTGTTTCTTCCATTCCCTTAAAACATTTTTTAAAGCCTATATTTCTTGGTAAAGAGATCGAATATTTACTTTGCTTGCCAAAACCAAGTCCTTCCCAGATGTTCCAAATAAAACATCCCCGGACCACGGGCTGGCTCGGAAAAGGGAGCTCGGTGAGAGGGGCATGGTGTGAATTTTTTCGGGATGCGAAAATATACACTTTAATTTTACAAGTTAGTAATTAGTATAGCAGGATAAAGTCATAATCCAAAACAATAATCTTTATTGCCAAAATACAGATTAAACACAATTAAAATGAACAATATTACCAGCCATAATTGCTAATCAATTAGCTGAGAAGCTATATGACTGTAATCTTCCCAGTCCCCAATTTGCCCTCTCTATATTTTTCCACTTTTTATGATATAAGACAGAGACTAGTTAAAGAATCCATCTGCAGAGCCCTTTTTAATTATAGCTGTGGTGCTGGCCACCTCAGTCTCAGCTGAGCATTCGCCCACCCTCCAGGTGTCTGAGACCTTGCCCCCTCATGATGCTGGTCAAGGCTGGTTCCCGTGGGCATTGCCAGCCACCCTGGGTCCCTCATGCCCATTTGTAAACCCGTCAGGATGGGAAAGACCCCGCCCAGGATCACATGCTCAGCCCCGCTTCTGTGAGACACCACCACATGCTGTGACTGACCTTCAGAAGGACGGCTTGACCTTCATCCCCGATGGCAAACTGGGCAAAATCACCCCCAGCACCCCGGTGGCCACGAATCCGCATCTCTCTGGATTTTTAAAAGAACGTCAGCCACGCACCGGGGGAAGGTTTTGAAAACCAAACTTCACTGCTTTCCTGGTTTCTTTCAAGTGTGGCTGGAGAGACGGTCTGCGGGCGTGTGGGAGGGATGGGGCTCCGAGCCGCTGGGTGCGGCCTCCTGTCGCCTGCCTGGGGGGCTGGCTGGATCGGGGAGGACTCCTTCGGCGGAAAGGTCCCCACCACCCAAAGGGTCCTGCAGGAGGGGAGGCGTGGGCACAGAGGCGTCAGAGGCCCCCCAGTGAAGACCCCAGAGTCCACGGCCTACAATTAAAGGCAGCACAGAGAGCCCCGTGGTCCTCCGACCCTTCCCGCCCCTTCTCCTCGAGCTCCCACAGAAACACTAGCACATCAGCCCTGGGTGATGGCTTCTGAGTCGGCCCTCAGGGGCGACGTGGGTCCTGCATCCCTGGCAGTGGCGGTGGCTCCTCCTCTGATGCCTGCAGAGGCGGGCAGCCCCGAGGGCCTGGAGAAACGGGCCACGGGACAGATGTCACAGGTGCCAGCTGCCCTGGGTCCAGCAGGCAAGCGGCCTGTCTGCTTGGCTTGCTCCCTGCCTTCGGGAACAGTTCTGGACAAGGTTTCCACACAAGGGGGCTGCACCCCAGATCTTCATTGTGTTCCCCAACTCCTCCCACCACAAAAGAGCTCCGAGAGGACAAGCCAGCTGCGGGGGAGTCCCCGAGGTCTCTGACCACCACCTCTGCAATTTCAGGGCCCACCCCATGCGCTGTGTCCCCAGAGGCCCCGTGACGTACAGAGGAGCAAGGGGGGCTCTACAAATGGGCTTCCCTGAGGCCACACAGCAAGTGTGCGGAAAGGCGAAGCCCTAGCTTCCCCCACTGCCCTCCATGTCTCCCTGTCCCTCCTCCTGCCCCCCCCGAACCCCCTCCCACGCTCAGAACCAAGGGCCCGTGGCTCCTGTCCCCCAACCTGTGGCCTCCCTGAGTGCATGTGTGGGTCACCGTCAGCCACGGCCGGGCCAGACACCCTCCCTGTCCCCCCGACACAGCAGCTCAGAGACCCATTGCGCAAACAAACACAATGGATCAGCGCATCTGAGGAGAACCTTCTGGAACAACCTCCACCGGGACCCAGAGCCACAGGAAAGAACAGGACGGGGAAGGTTTGCGGGGACCTCGGGAAAGGGTGCGCTGAGCGGCACTCAGGCTGAGCACGTCCGACTGTGGGTCGTTCGACACGACTGGCGTCCGGGTTTAAGGAAACGGGAACATTCACTCTCTGCGTCCCAGGGTGTGTTGGGTCCCCCGCGCCCCTGGGGCACTGACGGGGGGCGGGTTGGGGGGGACACAGGGAACCGGAGGACAGCCAGTGCCTTGTCCTCGCAGCCCCAGTGCAGGAGCCCTGGCCGTAGCCTGCAGGGGCCTCCATCAGCGCCTCCGCTCCGGCTGGACCTCGCTCGGTGCCCAGCCCTGGCACCCGCCATGCCCTGGGAGCAGAAGGGACCGAACCGACCCCTGTGAGGACAGCTTCGTCCCTGTGACCCTGACTCAGCCCGTGGCCGGCAGGCAGGGCCGCGTGGGATGTGACCGGAGTGATGGCCTGAACAGTGTCTTTTGAGTCCGACTCCCCTTCGCTGGGTTTGGGGAGAAGCCGAGTGAGAAGAGCGGGGCCCCTGGGAAGAAGGGCTTGACCTTGACCTTGGAAAGTCCTAACTGGGTCCTCGCCAACCCCAGGCCAAGGAGCTCGCTCCCCTGGGCGCCCGACACCCAGGCCCCGCACTCCCCGGGCCCGGGCGCGGGGTGTGGGCCTGCGGCGGGGAGAGAGGGAAACTTCGCTCATAGCTATTCTGGGGCAGTGTCTCCTCCGCTGCCTTTGTTGGTTCGCACAATGGATCTTATCTTTGGGCGAGGGCTGTGTTCGGCCCATTATCCCCCCACATAAAAGGCCCGTGGGCCCGCTCACGCCTTGTTCCGCCGCGCCGCGTGGCCCCGCGAATTTAATGGAAGCAACAGCTCCGGGGAGAGCCTTCGGAGACTCGCCCCTTTCTCCTCGCGCCCTTATCTCCCCTTCCTTGTGTTGGGGAGGCATCAAAACCACACAAAAAGTCATTCTGTGTACATTCTCCCCGATAATTATTGTCAGACGTGGAGATAAGGACCCTACGTGATGCCACGCGTTGGCGAGTCCCCCGCATGCAAATCCTGCTGCGTGGCGCCCAGACAATGGTGCCCGCCACTGCCCCCGCGGGCCGCAGACAAGAGCGCGCTTTGATTTCCTTGTGTTTCGATAAGGCGCGATCTGGGGCCTTTATCTCCGCTGTTATATTTAAAGATGACATTCTAGCCTGCAGCCTCGCCTATTGTGTGACCCCGATTGTCGCCAACTGTTGTTGTTTAGTCCAACGCACCCGCCTAACGGCAGGCCCGCTCCCCGCGAAGGGGAATTGTTTCCGTGCGGAGGGTCCTATCCGCTGTGGTCTCCGCAAGAACGAGGCGGTTAATCAAAAGTTAATTGTATAATTCTCATGCAGATGAGGGCCTCTTGCAGATGAATCCCAGGTTGTGATTAGAAAAAAAAAATAAAAAAGCAGTGCGAGCGCTCGCGATGCACAGGGGCCTGGAGCTGGTAAACAATCCGGGGTTTAATTTGCGGTAAACAAAGTGCCGAACCACCAGGGTCTCCGAAGGAGAAAAAAAGGTGAAAATAAATTAAAGTGCAGCACACTGATAGCATCTTTTTGTTGGAGACCATCTTTCAAACACAGAAGCTCGGTGAATAAAGAGCCAGCCAGTCACAGGTGCCGGAAGCCGAGGGCGACACAAAGACCCCAGGTCCACGAGGGTGCCCGACCCACGAGGGGGCTGGGGCCGCAGATGGCCCCTCTCCCCGCCACCCCGACTTCCACCGCTGTCCCTCCGCCTTCCCGCCCTCCTTGTGGGACATGACACAATGCCGGGGTCCCTGGCCAGGCCTGGAGCAGGTACACCTGGCCGCCGGGCTGTCTTCTGAGAGAACATGGCGTCCACCCTGCCTGGGGCTGGCTGCCTGCGAATGGTCTGCGTCTGATCAGAGGTCAGCAGAGGAATGAGCCGCGGCTCCAGGGGAGGGAGACGGTGCGGATATCCGACCACAATGTGGTTTCTTTTTTTCTTTGTAAATACTAGAGGCCTGGTACATGACATTTGTGCAGGGGGGTGTGGGGGGAGGTGCGGGGGTCCCCTCAGCCTGGCCTGTGCCCTTTAGCAGTCCAGGAGCCCTCGGGGAGCAGGGCTAAGTCGCAGTCTGACATCCTTAGTGCTGCTGTGGAGGTGGGAGAGGCTCCCGCCACCACGGCTGAGCTCGCCAGCCATCAGCCCTGTGGGAGGGCACTAACCACCACGGGGCAGCTCCTGCGTCTAGCGTCTGCCCCTTGGTGGTCAGTGCGCATCATAGTGACCAGTCATTCTGCTGTTCAATTTGCATATTAGCCTTTTATTATGTAGGATATTTTCATCGATTTTAGAGAGGGAGTGAGAGAGAGAGAGAAACATAAATGATGAGAATCACTGGTCAGCCACCTCCTGCAAGTCCCATACTGGGGATCGAACCCACATCCGGGCACGAGCCTATGATCTCAGGTTCACAGTCCACGCTCAACCACTGGGCCACACCAGCCGGCTAAACGTGGTTGGTAATCACGAGAGAGAGGAGAGGGGACCCGGTCACCTTCGCTTTCCCTGGGACCACAAGCCTCTCTGTCTTGGCTGGTGGGGCCTCAGACCTGGCCCGGCTGCCAGGGCAGATGGAGTCCAAGGAGAAGCCGGGAACCCATGCCGCTCCTGGTTTCAGCGGAGGAGCCCTGTTTCAGAGACGCTGCCCCTGGGGAAGGCAAGGCCCTGGTCGCTCTGTTCACTTATCACCCGGCTAGAAAGAGTTCCCCGGCCTCCTGGGGTCCCTCGGGGTCATGGGGTCGGTGGGCCCTCTCTCTCCAGGCCACAATCAGTGCCCAGGATGCCACATCCCTCCCCCGTCCTCACACTCTGACACAACGGGGCTCGATGGGACCAGAGCAGGTCGCAGGCATGACTCTCCCAGGTGAGTCGTGGGGATCAGCCGAGCGTCTGTGCTCCAGCAGCTCTCGTGACATGTGGCATTCACGCAGGAGTCTCCCTGCTCCGAGTCCTGGGGTGGACTTAAAATCTAAAACACGTCCTGCTCTCCACCCTCAGCCACAGGTCTGCACGGGAGGAGATGACTCCTCGGACCATGGGCGGGGAGCAGGCGGAGCAGGGACACCCCAGCCACTCTCCCAGCCATGGCTTCCGTCCACCCCTCTGCCTGCCTGGGTGGGTTGGGGGTGCGGTCGAGAGCCATCCCTCCCACTGAGGGGTCTTGGGGCCTCCTCGTCTACAACTGGCACGGAAAGGGGCCGAGACTGGGTCTCCGCATTGGCTCCTGGGCTTTGCTAACACCCACCAGACATGGGTCACGTCCAAAGAATGGACACTTATGACGCAAAGTTCTGGGACCAGCAGGCCAGCGTCAGGGTGTGCGCAGGGCCAGGCTGCCTGCAGAGGCTCCGGGACGGGTCCTTCCTGCGTCCTACGGCTCCTCTGGCCCCCGGCTCGTGGCCACCTCCTCCAATCTCGGCATCTCCCTGCGTCTCCATCTCCACGTGGCTGCCTCCTTCTAAGGACACAGTCATCGGGGGAGGGGCCCACCCCCCTCCAGCATGGCCTCCTCGTAACTAATTAAATCCAAAGTGACCCTGTTTCCAGCGAAGGGCACCTTCGGCGGTGACTTGGGGTGACCTTTTGGGGGAGGGAAGACTATTCAGCCCATGGAAGAGAGCTGGGGCTCGAACGCACCCTCGTCCATTCCTCCCCGGTTACCGCTCCATCCCCTCCAGCTCTGTGCTGCAAACCACAGCCCCCAGAGCAAACCCTCGGGCTCCAATCGGATCTCTGCCTGGGGAGGGGGCTGGCAGTGAGCACTGGGGCAGAGGGACGAGATCCTCCAAGGCCTCGGTCCTCAGAGGGCAGCCTCCTCCCTCTGGCTGAAATGACTGCCAAGCCAGAGGAGGGCGCCCACACCTGGAGGAGCTGCAGCCGCTGCCAGCTGAGGCTCACCTGCCGGCCTCCTGGCAGCCTCTAGTCCGCCACCTGGTGGCCCTTTCAGGAACCGCACCTCGTTATTTACTGCGGTGGATGCGGTAACTGCCGGCTGCCCTGCAGGAACATGTGGCCACCTCTGCAATGATGGAGACACCTAGCCCGCAGGCTGGCTTCACCGATTCCTGCTCCTCAAAGGCCACATTACAGAGCCGTTATCCGTGCAGAGCGAGTCCCGGCGGCTTCCCCACAGACGAGGAGAGGCGCCCCCCTTCTGCTCCTCGGGATCCTCGACCGGCCTCAGGCACCCCCAGCCGCTGCCTCGTAAATCTCAATAAACCTTACATTAGAGGGAAACCTTGGAAGCTAAACTGTCCGGCAAGCCCCATCTCTAATCCAAACATGCGGCCGTTTCTAAATAGCACACGTAAATAACACGTTCTCTCTCCATGCTTTCTCCCCCACACCTGCCGCACACGTATTGATACTGAATATTGATGCTGATGAATAAGTAATACTCAGCGTGGACAGAGAGCACTTCTGGCGACAGCCACTCCCACTGGCCCTGGTCCCTTAGGGAGTGGGGCGTTTGTCCCTCTGTCACCTCCCTCCCCCAGGCCAGAGGCCACGTGCCTCCCTGACGGTGAGGGGATGTGGGTTGGAGAACGCCCCGGATGGGGGACAATGAGCATCTGGAGGGGGACAGGCAGCAGAGGGGAGTGGAGTGGTGGGGCGCCCTCTGTCTTCCCCTGCCACTTGCAGGCCTGCCCGCCCCCCTGTGGGCTTGGCCAGTGAGGTTTGCTCCAGACGCGGAAGGGCAGAGATTCCGCCGGGCTGCGTGGGTCCGCACCGTGCGGGCGGCCTCCTCCTGGGGACGCACAGACTCCAGTGGACCCTCTGCGGTCACTGCCGGGCTGGATGCCGGGAAGGCCACCGCGCGCCCTCTGGTGGCCAGTCCTGGAGCCACACGGGACACCTGGCCTGCAGCCAGCCTTCATATCCATCCATCAGAAGGAACAAGGTCAGGTGGAATATATTTTTAAATGCCTCTTCTCGGTTCCTATGGCAACTGGAGAACTTGCTAATCCCCAAGTACAAGCTGCTCCTTGTTCCATATTCATTTGGGAGGAGAAACAACGTTGTTTCCGCCTTTTCACACTCCAGCTTCCTGGAGCAGGTATTTTCAGGGTTGCAAAAAAAAAACACTAAAATAACAGTTTATGGGTTCCCACGCATCCACCTGGAAGCCCCAGAAAGTTCCCCCGGGAGCCAAGGGGCCAGAGCAGCCAGCTCCGGGCAGCTGGGGCTTCGGCTGTGGTTTTGGCACGGCTCAGTCCCCAAGATTCCCAGAGCAGTCGTGTTTGAGGGAACGTCTCTTTCCACCGAAAAGTCTTCACCACAACAGACCCTTTCAAAAACTGCCACAGGATGGAAACACCCCAGTGCAAACACGGACAAAAAGACATCCACACACAAGCCCCCGAGGCATGCAACTGGCAATCCACACAGGAAAAGCGCTCATCCCCCCGGGACCCAGGAGATGCAACTGGGCAAAGATTTGGAAACGCCTCCTGGTACATGGGAAAGTGCCACTCACTGTGGCGGGAACGCAAGTCACTAGCCCTTTTCGAAGAGCAAGTTGGCAACAAGCGACAACAAAGTCTTAAGATGCTTCCTGCGCTTCGGCTCGCCCACCAGCTCCTGAGAGTTTACGAGTCGCCTCGGACCAGCCACCTGCCCCGGTGGCTGCACCCTAGGGCCCAGCCAAGGAGGTGCACGCAGCCCAGAGAGGGCCTGGGGCTGCTGACACCCATGGGTGTGGGAGACAAGGTCCCGGTGAGCGTGTCCCAGGACACAGCTGGGTGGGGTGACAGAGAAGACACTTACATAGGAGATGGTGGGGGCGGGGGAAGGCAGGAGGTGAGGCGGAGGAGGAGCTGGTGGCTGGTGATGAATGGCCCACCGCTGTGACCTGCCCCATTGGGGTCTGTACTCAAACTCATGCTTCCCTTGCAACCCTCACCAGGTGGACATGAGGCTACAGATCTGAGTATTTACCATCACATGGCTGGGATTTCTTGTTGTTTGCTTTTGGGCATTTGTCTTCATTTGGCTTGGTTGCGGGGATGACGAGGTGCGGGAGGGGGAAGGGGGGTACGGAAGTGGGTATGGGAGGAGCCAGACCTTTCCAATGAGGCGTATCTCAATTTTCCTGCTAAATATGCAGACCCACCCAGCCTGTGTGGCTCTGTGGTTGAGCATCAACCTATGAACCAGGAGGTCACAGTTCGATTCCTGGTCAGGGCACGTGCCTGGGTTGCGGGATCCATCCCCAGTGTGGGGTGTGCAGGAGGCAGCCGATCCATGATTCGCTCTCATCACTGATGTTTCTATCTCTCCCTCCCTCTCCATCTCTGAAATCAACAAAAAAGTCTTTAAAGAAAGAAAATACGCGGGCCCTGGCTCCTCCGCCCCTGGCGCCCACTCCCTCTGCCACGCCCCTCCTTTCTGTAACTTTCTAACTGGCCTGAGGACTAACCTGAGCTCTGTATGGGGCTGGACAAGGAGAGGGCTCCCTCCCTCCCGCTCACAGGCACCTGGGCGCTGGGAGCAAGGCCGCACTAGCTCCTGTGCAGGCGACACCGCTGTGAGATCATCTCCCACGGTTCTACGGGTCCCGGGGGCGGGACCCCAAGCCCTGGCTGGGGAGAGGCCCCTGGCCTCCAGCCTTCTCCCGTTTGGAAAGACTCTCTGACAAAACCCGAGAACCCGTCCCCCTCCCTCAGCGGGCAGCTGTCCCTCCCCTGGGCGCACTGCCTCACTCGGCCCCTGCCCTGGATGTGAGGGGTGACCCTGTGAGCCTGTGGGGGGAAGGGCAGTGTCCCCAGACGGCACTGAGTTCACAAAGGAGCAGGTCCCAGGGGAGGACTGTGGGCTCCCTGTCCCAGGAGCTGGGGGGAAGCGGACGGATCCCCCCACCGCCTCCACTGTACCCCATCCTCTCCAGATTGAAAACAGTTCTCCGTGGCTTTTTTAATGGAACAGAAAACTGTTCTTTATCAAGATCGGCCGGGCAGCCATGTGCTTTTTATAAAGCTGAGTCCAGAGACCAGATGAAAGCGCTGATGGGGTCAAAACACGTCCCCATCCCCTCCGCGTTCTCGGGGGTGAGTGGGCGGGGGATGGTTTCCATTATATTTGTTAAAAGTTCACCACCACCTGATAAAAATCTTGAGAAAGGGCATGTGTGCTGCTAAATTAGCTCTAAAAGAGGCCAACTTGAAATAAATCTCCGTTCAAGGCGAGCTCAGGTTGCCTGCCCTGCCTTGTGGAAAGAGGGAAGGTTTGCGAGGAGCTCATCTAACCACCAGAGTGAGCCCCCAAGGACGGGAGGGGGTGGGGGAAGGGCCAGGGCTGGTTCTCTTCCCGTGACCGCACTGCAATGCGCAGCCTGGCTGGCTTCTCTGTGCTGCTTTCCGAGCTGGGAAGGCCAGTGGCACTGTGGCATGTGGCATCGATTGCAAATAAACACCCTCAGGGATGTTAAAGCCCCACCAGTCTTTTTTCACCACCACTATACTAGTTGCTCATTTATTCATCCAACAAACACCGAGGGAGGGCCAGCCCTCTCCTCCAACAAACACCGAGGGAGGGCCAGGCCTCTCCTCCGCACAGACAGGGAAACAGGCACGGCACAGGGCGCCTGTGAGCCGCCTGATCAACGCAGTTTTGTGGCTGGTTCCGACTTTTCTCGTTTTCTGGGTCTGGAACGTGGTCCGACGGAAGCGTCGTCTGGACACCAGCACCCTGGCCGTGAGGGCTCTGAGGAAGCGGGAGGCCAACGCGCTGGCGCATTATGGGGCTCTTTCTAAATTATGTGGCGCATTCATCCCACGACACAGCGAGCGGGACCTAGAGGACGTTGTCCCACTTTTCCTTCCAGACCCGAGGCCACCGTCTTGCCATAGAAATACAAAGAGGTGGTGAGGGCAGGTGAGGGGCACCGGGCAGACACGCCAGCGAATTTTTTTTCCATTGAACTAGCTGGTGCGTCGGGGATGGGGGGACAGCTTGGGGTTCGCCTTCTTGGAGAAACTCCTTGGCTCCTGACTGCTCACCCTCTTCTCACTGGAGTGGCTCAGGGGCAGGTTTGCTCCCATTAGAAAACGCAAAAGGCCTCGGGTCCATGGTCTATGCTTCCACCGAGAGGAATGAGGAAAAGGAAGAGCAAGTAAACCCCCAGCAAGGAGAAGGAAGTTCACCGTAAGGACAAGAAGAGGAACGAGAGGAAAATAAAAAGTAAAAAAATCAATGAAGCGAAAACCTGATTCTTTAAAAAGTTGATAAACTTCAGCCCTGGATGGTTCGCTCAGTGGTTAGGCCATTGGCCCACCCACCGCAGGGTCATGGGTTTGATTCCTGGTCAAGAGGATGTACCTGAGTTGCAGGCCTCATCTCTCGCCCTGTAAGGGTGCAGCCTACCATGTGTCTCTCTCACATCAATGTTTCTTTCTCTCCCTCCGTCTCTTCCTCTGTCTCCCCCCACCTCCCTCCCACTCTACCTAAAAATGCTGGAAAAATAGCCCCAGTAAAGATTTGAAAAAAAAATTATAAGTTGATAAACTTTAGTCTGACAAGAGAAAGAGGGGACTCAAATGATCAATACCAGGAATGAAAGAAAGGGTACAAACGGCCGGCAGTGGCAGGTGCTAACGGGGTGATAAAGGAATACTCACAGCAATCCTACCTGCAGAGAGCGATTTCGATGAAATGAATCAATTCCCCAAAACCACGTGCTGCTAACATCACCCACGATGAAACAGAAAACCTGCGCAGTCCTGCAACTTCAAATCATTTAAACCTGTCGTTTAAGCCTTTCCACAAAAGCCACCTTCGGACCCAAGCGGTTTCATTGGTGAGCTCGACCAAACAAAGAAGAAATAACACCAATGCTACACAATCCCTTCTAAAGAAAGAAAGAAAAAACCAGGAGGCAAGGGAACGCTTCTCAACACATATTGTATGAGGCCATCATTATCCTGGTCACTAAACCAGAAAAAGACAGGACAAGAAAACAAAACTGCCAGCTGATACCCCTGGTAAGCACAGATATAGAAACCCCCAGCAAAATGCCATCACATCAAATCTAGCAAGATGTCAGATAAATAGTACTCCCTGCCCACGCAGAGTTTATCCTGGTCCTGGGAAACGGATCCAACATGTGATCCTCCACCATATTGACAGGATAAAGAAGAAAACCCACATGATCATATCAACTGTTGCAAAAAAAAAAAAAATCAACACTTATTCATGATTTTTTTTAATTCTCGGAAAACTAGAAATAATATCGAAGAAATAATATCTAATAAATAGCATCTAAGAAACAGGGAGAGAATAGAGAATATTTCTTTTTTCTTTTCTTTTTTTATTGATTTCAAAGAGGAAGGGAGAGGGGGAGAGAGAGAGAGAGAACCATCAATGGTCAGCTGCCTTCTGCACACCCCACCCTGGGGATCAAGCCTGCAACCTGGGCATGTGCCCTGACCAGGAATTAAACCGTGACCTCCTGGTTCACAGGTTGATGCTCAACCACTGAGCGACGCCGGCTGAGCATACTTTTAAATGACATATCTAACGATGACTGGTATACATTACATATAAAGAACTCTAAGGCTCATGAGTAAGAAACACAACCCACTTTTAAAATAGGCAAAGACTTGAGTAGACAGACACTTTCATGAAGAATGTGTGGGAACGACACGCACAAAGAGATGGCCACTGTCATCAGTCATCAGGTGAGTGCACCAGGACACACCTACCAAAAAGGCGAAAACCTCCTCAGAAGACGAGTGCTGACGAGGAGACGCTGAGCTGGAACGCGGAACAGTGCGCCATGCCAGGAAACAGGAGTTTCCTACAAACTTAAACATGTACCTAACGTACACATGCAATCTGCTCACGGGCATTTTTCCTGGAGACGTGAAAACGGATGTTCACGCAAAAATGCGTGCACAGGCATCTACAGCAGGTCCACTCACCATCACCCAAAACTAGAAACAACCCCAAGTCCTTCGTCTACTGAGCGGGTCCCAAGCTGGGGAGCTTTTCCAACGGGTTAGAAGCCAGACGTTAAAGACACAAATGACCGATGGACACAACATCGTGGGTGAATCTCCCGGGCACTGTGCTGAGTGAAAGAAGCCAGTCCCCAAAAGGTGCTACTGCTTCATCCTTCGCACTCATCTCCCTGCAAAGGATAAATCTGGCCCAGCTGGTGTGGCTCAGCGGTTGAGTGTCAACCCACGAACCAAGAGGTCACCCGTTCGATTCCCGGTCAGGGCACATGCCCGGGTTTTGGACTCTATCCCCAGTAGGAGGCTAACACCACCTGATCAATGTTTCCCTCTCATCGATATTTCTATCTCTCTATCCCTCCCCCTTCTTCTCTAAAAAAAAACAATAAAACTTTTTGTGTTTTTTTTTAAGACAAAACTGTCAGGTGGAGATCGGAACATGGCTGCCAGCGGTGAAGTGTGGAAGAGCATGTGTCTGGAAGCAATTTGGGGGAGAAGGGACTGGGGGAGAAGGGACTGCTTGTGCTGGTGGTTACATGGCCCTAAACAACCTGTTATAATTCACTGAGCTATTTGAAGGCATTTTATTGTGTATTAATGTGAAGAAATGTCCTGTGTCCTTCAGGGGTTACCAGAATTCAAGAGATATTAGCACCTATAACTATCCAGGACTAACTCCATTCCATATCCCAGGTGCCACATGAATCTCAATCACCTGTTTCATGTTTTATGTCCAAACTAGAGGCCCAGTGCATGAAATTTGTGCCTGGGTAAGGTCCCTAGGCCTGGCTGGTGATCAGGGCAGATTGGGGCCTTCCAGCTGCCAGCCAGGGGCCTTCCTTCCCTGGATGCTGGCTGCTGGCTGGGGCCTTCCTTCATTCTGTGACACTCCCTAGTGGTCAGCACATGTCATAGCAAACAATCGAACTCCCGGTCTCCCAGTTGAACTCCCAAGTGGATAATTTGCATATTAGCCTTTTATATATATGTGTGTGCACACTGACCAGCCTTCTACTTGAATTCTTTTTATAAAAGAACCAAACAAAACTGGTGCCATTTGCCCATCCCTGGAGACACTGCCCCTATAGACAAGATATCTGTTTTGGGACAACTCCGGAGATAAAGAACTTCCTATATTGCAGGCTGTTCAGATTCCTGACTTGCATGATTCTGGATACTCAAGGTTTCAAAGTCCAACTTGCACCAGGCCGGCGTTGCTCAGGGTTGAGCATCGACCCATGAACCGGGAGGTCACAGTTCGATTCCCGGTCGGGGCACAGGCCCGGGTTGAGGGCTCCATCCCCAGCGTGGGGTGTGCAGGAGGCAGCCGATCCATGATTCCCTCTCATTGCTGATGTTTTTATCTCTCTCCCACTTCCTCCCTCTCTGAAATCAATTTTAAAAATATGTTTTTAAAAAATCCAGTTTGCTATATAATTGAGGTCTTGCTGCATGTCCTCTTAATCCCAGATATATTTCTCAAAACTTCATACAAATGCGCCTAGTGAATAGCCTTTATTATGAACCCATTACTATCAAGTGTATATTTTACAGACCCTTCTTCGTTGACAACTCAACAACCCGCCACTTGGATGATGCTGCCCCGAGGACCTGTCTGTCCATACACGACATATTAAGGAGCCTTCCACCCAAAGCCGGAGCCCTAACAGGGCCCGAGACCAGAGCGGGAAACAGTTGTTAAACTCCAGCTGAAACTTCCATGAGCAGCCGCATCTTCTTTGATTTCTTCCCGGAAAACTTCGATAACGGATGTCGCCCAAGAGGCCATCCTTTGTAATTTCACTGTCTGCTGGCAATCTAGCCTGCATTGTATATTCAAGGGCAATTAAGTTGCTAATAGTCAGCTCTCGGAAAAAGTCGCCGGCTGCAGATGATGTATGGCCCAGCATCCGACGCCAGAAACACGCCGGCAAGAGGCGGCGGCCGAGCTCCTCCTCAGCGCGTGTTCGTGCGAGAGCCCAGCGGGTCCCCAAGGCAGAGCCCTGTCCGTCCGCGCCGAGGGCTCACGGTGGTCCTTCCTGGACAGTGAGGTGCGGCCATGCGAGCCGGCTGAGAGGCACAGGGGGACGGAGGAGAGGGCCGACCTATTGTTTTCCCCACTTGGTCCCACCGCACACACCCTGCCTCTCTCCTTCCACATTCCTTCCGCAGGTAGGCGGGCTCCCTGCCCCACACAGAAATGTTTTAGCTCATTAAGCCCTTTCTTCCAGAATACGAATCCCGCGCCTGGCTGGTGCTTTATTACAGACCAGAGAATAATTCCAAATTAAAGACATGAAACGCAGCTCTTTGAAGCAGTCGCTTTTAGACCATTTGAGGGGAAAATACTCTTGTCAGACGCCATTTTTTTAATCGTAAAAGGGACACAAGCATTTTTCACGATGGTGATGGCCCGGCTTTACCTTTTCCTGGCGGCGCTTAATGGGCGATGTAGACAGCCGAGCAGATCCCTGCAGCTGCCCTTCTCAGCGGGTGAGTTTTCCTGTCTGTCCTGTGCTGAGAGCTGCCTGGCTGCCCGGCCCTCCTCAGCCTCGGGGGCTCCCCCTGCTGGCCGGAGCGCACCCTGCCCACCCGAGACCCCAGCAGGCAGGGGACTTGGCTCTGGGGCTTCATGTCAACACCACCTACACGGACTTTCCACCCCTCTCGGTTTCGATACCTGGTCCTTACGACGAATTTGCTTTGAACGTTTGTCCTTCTACACGAACAGGGCGCTCCCACGTGGGCAGGGAGATGGACCCGCCTGGGGAAGAGAAGTCGGCCACGCCTGGCACAGACCCGCCAGGAGGCAGGCGGCTTGCCTCCAGGGGCCCCCTTCACCCCCCTGCCAGCACCCCACCAAGCTCATTCCCTGCAGCTCCTGACTTCCCACTCCATCCGTAGCCCAGGCCCCATGCAAGCAAAGGGCGCCCACTTTTACAGAATCTGCCATTCGAAACCAGCAGTTGAAAAGGGGGACAAAAGCCCTTTCCCCACAACGGCTTTTCCAGAATCTTCCTGCATGTGGAGCAACCCCCAGCACCCCAGCAGCTGAATCGCACTGACAGGAGCGAGGCCTCTGTCTCCCCAAGGTCAGCCCTGGTTGCAGCCAATCGCAGGGGGCAGATGGCAGGGGGGAGCTCACGGGGATGGGGGGTCACGGGGGGGAGCAGCCTGGGGGGCACAGAGCTGGACCTGCAACAGGAAGGAGGGCTGTGGAACCCACTCCTTTTGTCCTCCAATATTATGCAAATAAGCAAATCAAATTAAGTACCTGAGATTTTTTTTAATTAAGGGTTTTGATGAGATGCGAATCTGTTGTAGTCAGAAGAAGAAGAAATTTTATTCCAAAACCCCAGACGCCCGGCTATTCTGCACGACTTCCATCAGGGCAGAGCCCGGGAGTCGCAGGGAGCTCGGCGTTTGATCTCCAGGTGGGCGGGCACCCGGGACAGGAGAGCCCTGGGCCTGGGGACAGCAGGCGAGAGAGAAGCTGGGTACCTAGTTAAAAGCCACACTCAGCTCAGCCTGTCTCAAGTGTGAGGGTGCAACTGGGAGAGCCGCAGGCCCTCACCCAGGAGAGCCGCAGGGCCGCACCCAGGAGAGCCCGGGGTCTCAGAGCCAGAGCTGGGAGGCGGAGGCTGCGGTGGCCTCAGCTGGGATCAGAGACCACAGGTCAGAGGACTGACCCGGGCATCTCGGACACAAATGCCACCGAGTCCTGGGGCTTTGCCTGACCTCCAAGGGCCTGCCAGTGCCTGACACACGGTGAGACATTTGAGTCACATGACAGACACGTCTGAGGTGCTGGGCCCACACCCGGGGGGAGACCTCCTACCCCCACCCCTGCAGGAGAGGCCACCTCAGGGACAGAAGCTCACGCAGCTCAGCCGATCCCACCGGTCCCTGCCCGGATCTTCATCGGGTCTTCCCAGCTCCACCCCCACACCCTCCCTCAAAGTTTACCCAGTGGGTGTGGCTCAGGGGTTGAGCTTTGACCTATGAACCAGGAGGTCATGGTTCGATTCCCGGTCAGGGCACAATGCCGGGTTGGGGGGTTGATCCCCAGTGTGGGGTGTGCAGGAGGCAACCGGTCCATAATTCTCATCAGTGATGTTTCTGTCTCTCTCTCTCTCCCCCTCTCCCTTCCTCTCTGAAATCAATTAAAAAATATATATCAATTTTTAAGTGTCAAAGCTCAATGGTCTCCTCCCCCTCTCCTGCAGCCCCCATTCCCAGGGCTCCGAGTAGCTGGCTGCCCAGGGACACACCCTCTCTGTGACCAGCAGTCAGTCCCTCCCTCTCTCCTACCGTCGATGCAGGAAGCAGCGCCAGACGCTGTGACCACACAGGGCGCTCTTCGGAGACGCGTCTCCCATGAACATTGCCGAATCTAATCATCTCCCCTGTTTTAATACCACCAATTCCCCTCCCGATCAGGCTACCCATCAGGAAGCACCTTCAGGTAATTAACATTTCCACGTTTTTAATTACGGAATCCTTCCTGAGCCGGCAGGGTGGCAGGGACTGGGAGCCACAGACGAGGATGTGCTGAGAGCTGAGGGTCCCTCCCACCTGGAGAGGCCACATGGGCATGGAGCGGGGCCCCGGCCACGGCGGAACCCCTCTAAGACGGGACTGGACATCGGGACAGAAAGCGGGGCTCGGCACTTTATGAAACAAGCTCTTTAATACCCGGAGAGCACTCGGGTTGTCCTCCGATTCATGGGCTCCTGTGGGGAAAGCGCACCCACATGGAAGCAGCACAGGGAGCCAGGAAAGGGGGACCCGGATGGAAAAAAGTGGGCACGGACACCCAGCCTTACTGACCGGCGGACGGGCGGACGGACGAACGTGGCTCTCAGGACAGGCGTCTGGGTTCTCTGGGTCGCAAGCCCACCTGGGCCCAGGCCGTGGCGGGTTCGGAGGATGCTCTCTGAGTCCAGGCCGGCTTGTCCGAGACCAGGTCCCACAGGGGAAGGCCAGGGGCCCCCCACACCTCCCTTCGCTCTCAAGGGACATACTCCACCCCGCACGCAGGAGCCCTCAGCCCACGCTGCTTCCTCCCTCCACTGTGGGAGGGTCCACGTCTGACCCTGATCTCCAGGGTCAGGAGGCCACTAAGTGCAGCCGTGGGGACCAGCGCATGAAAAATGCCTGTTGAAGGGACGGACCTCGGAACGACAAACAGGACTGCCGGCGGCAAAAAATAACTTTCCCTCAAGTTCTTACGAAATGGGATGTTCCCCTCTCGTTTCACAGGCATTCCCCGTGAGCTGCTCTGAGGTCTGGCTGCAGGGCTCACAGGCTGGAACACGGACTTGGTACTTTGATGAGAAAGAAATGGACTTGACTTTTGCCGGGTCCACGTAATCTCACCGGCCGAAGGGTGGAACCTGCCCTCCCAGGGGAGCGCACAGCTGGCAGGAGAGCACTGGTACCTGGTCGCCTGTCTGAGCCACCGCGCCCCGCAGTGGCCTCAGGGTCTCCATGACGCGGACAGAGTGGGAGGCCCACCCTGCGCCCTATCTTATGCCAGCAGCGGGGTTTCTTGGTTTGGGCCTGAGGAAATGCAGCTGATCCAAATGCAAGGCTCTGCAGGAACCCGACCTGGAGTCAGAGCCGGGTTAATGGGGGAGACGCTGTTTCAGGGTTCACCACCCTCAGGGTTTAAACCGTTTGGCCAGCTTTTCGGCAGGGACTGAGGTTGCAGAGGTAACAGAGTCAGAGAGATGCTCCGAGCGGGAGGGGCACCTCATCTTTCCAGGATCCGGCTTTGCAGCCCTCCACTTGGGGAGCCACTGAAGTCACGCCCCCCCACACACACACACACACACACTGGTGAAGTCATGTGACTGCCCCCCAATGTGCACTGATTGACCTCTGAGCCCCTCCTTGTTGAAAGTGAGAAGAGCCCGGGCCGACCTGGCTCAGTGGTTAGAGCATCGGCCCATGCTCTGAAGGGTCCTGGGTTTGATTCCCAGTCAAGGGCACGAACCTGGGTTCAGGGTCCCTGGTCAGGGTGTGGTCGGGAGGCAACCAATCAATGAGTCTCTCTCACATTGGTTTCTCTCCCTCCCTCTCTCTCTCTCTCTCCCCCCCCTCTTCCTTCCCCTCTCCCTCTCCTTCTCCCTCTCTCCCTCCTTCTCTTCCTCTCCCTTCCTCCCTCCTTTACATTCTCTCTCTCTAAAAATCAAAGGAAAAGTTATCCTTGGGTGAGGATTTAAAATAAGAAAGTGAGAGGAAACTACCCAGGCACCGTCTGGCACTGAGCACAGGTCGCAGGTCTGTTTTAAACTGGGGTTACATTGCTAAACAACCCGAAAGCTGTGTCTGGGGAAAACACCCACGCCCCACGGTCACTCTGTCTCCCCTGCCGGTTACCAGGGGCCGCACCAGGCGCCTGTGAGGAGCTGGGTCCCGAGAAGACAGGCGCAGGTGCCCTCAGCAGTCCTGGGTCTGTCTCCTGCTTTAACGGTGTTTGGACGGAGCAGACCCAGGGGCGCCCCCTCTCCCAGCCTCAGACCTCCCTCCTTCGTCTTATCCAGTCTCCACCTTCACATCCCCCCTGAGCCCACCCAGGGCACCCATTTCTTTTCTACCTTAACTCCCTATTGCCGATCAGCCATGAGCTCCCTGAAGCGTCAGAGTTAGCCATCGAGGCGGAGGCTTCGGCCAACCGCCTGGCCACCTGCCGCTGCAGGCCCCCCCTCCCACACCTACCTCTCTCTGGGTGACCGGGATGATGTGGCCATGGAGGGCGGGGGCCACTTCTTCCGTGAGTTGGCAGAGAAGCAGCTGAGGGCACTGAGCATCTTAAAGTTGCAAAACCAGCGCAGTGGCTTCATTCTCTTCCAGGCAGAGCTGACGCCCCCCAAAGTGCGTGGGCAAAGCTCAGGACGCTGTGGAGGCTGCCCTGGCCTAGGAGAGGAACCTCACCCAGGGGAGCTGCAGGCCCTGGTTCTACCCGCACAGTGCAGACCCTCAGCTCTGACTTCCTGGGGAACCACTTCCTGGGTGAGGAGGTGAAACTCATCAAGAAGATGGGTGACACCTGGCTCACCCCTCAGGCTGCGGCTCCCGCCCCGGGCTGGGCCAGGCCAGTAGCTCTTCCAGGAGCAGGCAGCTCCCACTGGGCTCCCAGACGCCCTCTGCTGGCTGTCCTCTCCAGGGTATAAACAAGGGCCTCCCCCATCCCAGGGAAACCACCTTTTCCTAAGGGAACCACACCCTGGAAGGTCACTGCCGGTTCAGAGACGCTGGGATGAGGAACGCACGCAGGGTTGGTGGCTGTGTCCTCACTGGCAGGTCGCAGTGGCTACTGGGCACGGTGCCGACCTACAGGTCCAGGAGGAACGGGGGGCGAGCACGATGCCTCCCTCTCCCTCCCGCCCCATAGAGCTTTGTTACCCAAGGCCTAACTCTCCAGGAGAGAAAGACACAAGCAGGTAGAGTAAACAAAGCCGCCCGAACAATACCTTCCCTCCTAAGAAATAACTTTTAATCTGCGCTAAACGATGATACTTGCAAATAGGGCTAAGCCGTGGATTCAAGGCTGCTCAACTACTGGTGTGAAATTTTAATCAAAAAACTAGAGAGCTCATTCAAAAAAGAAATTAGTGGGAAAACTTTGGTCGTCTCTCATCAGTGGAAACTGATTTAGTTATGCAAATTACTGCTATGAATATTAAACCACTGATGAAAGGTTTTTAATGAAGGGATCTTTTGTTTTGGAAATGCAAGGGTATATGCTTTAATTTCTTGCTAATTTACTGTTCTTTGATAATGTTCACATTTTCCCCGAAGTGGCTCCGCTGATGGGGCTGAGCGCCGTGAATGGAAGTACAGGCCACAATGCCGGCTTTGACAGGCCTTCCCCTGTGTACCGATACTCCGTGATTTGCAGCCTCGTAGGCACAATTCTATTAGGGCGAATTTTGTCTACAGGGCTTTCCCTGAAATGAATTCTCATTTTAATGTTAGCCTCCTGCAGTTTTTAATTTTTAATCTGTAATATGAAATTGCAAATTTTACAAACATCATTTGAAAAAGCCACTAGGACACAAGCGAGTGCCAAAGTTTACATATTGCCTAATTAGACCGTTATGAGCGGCAGCTTATCAATGTCACGCCAAAGATCATCAAAAAATCCAATTACTAATTTGAAAAACACATATATTTATAGGTTCATTTTGTTGGATTTGCATCCGGTTAGCTCAATAATTGTTTTAAAAGTGTATGAAGGCTAATAATTGGGGTTCGGCTGGTAACGTACCTGAACGGTGAAGGTGGCACCGCAGCCCACCACGAGCGGCAGCGGCTTCCGTGGCGAGGCGACCCCTGCACGGAAAGCTTCAGTCTCGCTGGAGGAAACACTTCCTGAAATGGAAAGACTTCGAAGCACCTTGCTCAGGGGTCCAGCTTCCCGTGGACGCAGCCCAGGCATCCTCAGGTCATTCAGGAGCGAGCAAGAAGCAGAAGCAGCCCAGTTGGCATGGCTCAGTGGTTGAGCATCGACCCATGAACCAGGAGGTCACAGATGTCCGGGTTGTGGGCTGGATCCCCAGTGTGGGGCATGCAGGAGGCAGCCAATCCATGATTCTCTCTCATCACGGATGTTTCTCTCTCCCCCTTCCTCTCCCTTCCTCTCTGAAATCAATAAAAATATATTTTACAAAATAAAAATGAAAAATAAAACATTTTTAAAAAGAAACAGAAGCAGGCAAGGGGTTGGGAGGACCAGAGGGTCCCCCAGAGAAAAGTGGGCAGAGACCTCTAGCCTGGGGAGCGGGTCTGAGTCATTCCAGAAAAGCCAGAGCAGCTTCCTTCAAACTTCTTCATCCAAGAAAATGCCAACAGACACAAAAGTAAAGAGGGACCGCGGCATGAACCCCCGAGTCCCTCCCCAGCTCCACAGCCCAACCTCCTAGGACCAACACATGGCTGACCCCCGACCCCTGCCTCTTCCCTCCCTCTCTCCTTCCCAAGTTTCTGTGGAGCAAGTCCTGGACAGCGTAGCATCCCAACTGCAGGCCTTTAGGATGCAGCCGAGAAGAGCCCGTCTTTTTTTATCATCATACCTAGAGCACTCTACCGAGAATTCCTTCATATTCTTGGATAATCGGTCAGAGTGCTGCTTCCCAATTGCCCCGCAAATGTTCTGAGTGATACTTTCTACAGTTTGAGCCAAGATGCAAATAAGTCCCACGTGTTAGAATTGTCTGATGTGTTCCACGTCTCTCTCTCCCTCCCTCCCCATCACTAGCTCTATCTTCATCAACTTATTTATCTGCTGAAGAGGACAGGTCCCTTTTCCCGTCGAGTTTCCCTCAGTTTGGAGTTTGCGTCACGGTGGGGTCCCCTGTCGGGGTCCTCCGTCCCTTGTATTTCTCGGGAATTGGTGGTTGACCCCATAGCATTTATCAAGAGTCCGGTCGGATTCTGCTGGCAAGACTGCTTCCTGGGTGCAGGGTTTAACTCACTCGTTCCAGCCTCCTTTCATTTTCCTGTTTCTACCCATGATTTTGCAGGAACTGGAGGAGGGATGGCTGCAGTCAGAGGCACCCACTCACCTTTGCTCCTGTGAAAACCTGTAGGTGCAACAGTCCGCCAACCCCAGCAGAGGGTGCCTGCCACCCCCCGTGAGTCCTGGTGCTGCAAGGCGGGCTGTGCTTCCCAAGACCCCAGGCAGAGACCTTGTTTGTGGAGCCAGCAAAGTCTTCACATTAATTTACTGTCTGGCATGGGAACCGGTAACTTCTGTTTGAGTCATTACGGTTTACTAAGCCCTGGGAAGCCCTGGCTGGGAAAAAGGCAGAAGTAAACAGCCCCCAATCAGCTGCCCAGTTTCCCTGTTTACAGAGGAGCCCGCCTCAGTGGACAGGCCACTGTGGTGTTGAGACAGCTCCAGCGCTGTCACTGAACTTCAGCTGCCCTCACTGATGGCTCCCCGTCTAAAATTAGCGCTGCCTTCGGGCTTCCAGAAGGTTCCTTGTGCACAACCAAGGGGCTCCACTCGGCCTCCCCTGGGCCTCCCCTCAGCTCCCCTGGTGCACAGCCCTCCCCAGCGGACAGGCAACCGACCATGTAATGGCCTCGTCCATCATCTCGTGCTTCGTTATTACGCCCATCAGCCCCGCCATGGGGAGAGGGTAGGGAGCCCAAGAAATGTGAGCGCCTGCGGTCAAGAGGCCGCCTCACCTGGCTTCTGAAAGGGAGGCCGTCTCCACAGCAAATGATACTGAATGGTCCTGGGAGATGCTTCTGACACATCAGATCCAGAGCCACCCTGGGCCTCCCACCAACAGGGGGTGGGGGGTGGGACACAGTAGGTGGGCTCAACCTGGGCTCCTTCCAAAGGCCCCCGGGCTTACCTCCCTCCTCTGGTTTTGACGGAAAGGGAACGGTGGTGGTTCGATGAGAGACCAAGGGGGGAAGGGGAAATAATCGGGAGCCTGGCGCCTGAAGGAAGGGCAAAGCCAAGCGAGTCCCCCGCACACCCCCAAGCCCAGCCGCCCCTCCTGTAGACAAGCAGGCTGGCCACGGGCTCTGACCCCAGGGTTTCCCTCACTGCTCATGGGGCTGCCCTCCTGCTTCAAAGGCCTCTGCCTCCTCCTCCCCTGCCTGCTCCCTCCCCCCACCCCCAAGCTCAAGGAGATCTGGACCCTGGGTTTCCCCAACAGCAGCGCCCTCTCCTGCCACCTGCCATCCTGGTGTCTCTTCAAGAACCTTGGGTCACCCTAACCAGTTTGGCTCAGTGCATAGAGCATCGGCCTGCAGACTGAAGGGTCCCGGGGTTCGATTCCGGTCAAGGGCATGTACCTTGGTTGCAGGCACATCCC